>JAJOOO010019273.1:0-18177 GCA_029582685.1 Solanum piurae | reverse complement strand
TCCACACTTGGTCAGATTTCCCTGATTTGCCTCCATGCCTTGGCTGCTGATCTACGACCACCATCTACGGAGCGTCAATAGACCTACGGTCCGTAGATCATCTCCGTAGATGCCCTTTTCTGCATTTCTTTTAGCTGTCTCTTTAATTCTGCGCCTGAACATCTTTCCTGCAAAATATGATAAAAACACATAAAAACCAATACAAAAAGGCCCTAGACATACACAACCTGTAAGTGAAATGTATTAGAAATACCGTAAACTCACGGTATATCAACGACAATAATTTAATTCCATCTCCGCGTCGCGCCAGTGTTCTTTAATTTGGGTCTTCGCCCGTTCTTGTGATCAACTATCTTAACCCTCCTAAATCATTGAGAGGTCCTACATTTCGAAGCATAACTCTTGAATCCATAATTCAAATTCAAGGTATAGTTAAAAGTTAAGTCATGAGAGTTCTTTCGAACATTTTGAGAAAGTCCCTTTTAGTCGTTTTGATGAGTCTTCTACAAATTCTAATAACTTGTTTCAAGACTCGAGAAAGTGAGTATGAGTGAGGAGAATGTATTTATGAGTCTACTTTATCATTACAAGATCCTTCATATCATGAACCATAACTCTTGAATTCATAATTCACATTCAAGAGAGAGTTAAGAGTACAGTTTAAGAAAGTCTTCGAGTTCAATTGTGAATCCTTTCAGATCAACTATTGATTTGAACTAAGTTTTGAGGAAGTAAGTAAGAGAATGAGAGGAGTCGTATATGCAAGTTCCATATTGATATTTTGGCCCTTGAGTCGAGTCGTTATGCCCATAACTTCCGCATGAACTCCATCAGTTTAGTATCTTTGAAAGAAGTAGTATCTTCAAGTCCTAAGTCTTGAGTATCGAGTTCCTAACCCTTCCGAGATTATAATCCTAATCACGGGACTATTACCTATTACCCATGAAGTCCACGAGTTGAGTTGTTCATGCCCATAATTCTGCATGAACATTATAAGTCGAATAATCTTGAGATGAGAAGTATCTTTGAGTCCTTGAGTTGAGTAGTTCATGCTCATAATTCCGCATGAACCCTCTGAGTTGAGAATTCTTGAAATTAGTAGTATCATTGAAGTTCTTGAGTTCCAAGTATTTGAGTTCTATCTATGGTTATTGAAAACCTTGTATTGAGTCGTTCAAGTCCATAATTCGGCGTGAACCATATTTTAAAAAGTCTTTTACAAATTTTTAAACTTTGTTTTAAGACTTAAGCTTTGAAGTTGAGTAAATAGTAAGAGTAAAGTTCATTTTCTTTAAAATGATATATGGGAACTAAGTATTCCCAAGAGTAAATGTTTTCACATTTAAAATGAGAGGAAACTGAGATTTCCAAAAGAGTTTTGAGCAAGAAAGGGAACATTGATTCCAAGAGAGCTTTTAAGCTAAGTTTTTGAGTAATTATCTCAAACTAAAGAAAGAGTTTTGTTTTTACAAATATATGAGATAAGTATATTTTGGGAGTAGTATTGAGCACTGATATGGGGGCGAGTTTGAGTTCAGATAACTCATGTCTCCATAAACTATGTAGTCATCATGGATAGTAAAGGATCATACTTTTTAGATGACTTCTTAAGTTGCTTTTAGCATAGACTATTGGATCCACTTAGTGAGTTAGGTTCTATACCCCCGGCAAGGTATAGGACGGTCCTTGGCAGCGTGAGGTAAAATGATGTACCATCACTTAGGCTCATAGTGGTGGTTGTAGGTTAGAGAATCTCCCACAGAAACTATATTACTTTATTATATAAGTAAAGTTGAGTTTGTCAATGCATTTTCTTTAACAGACTAAGTTATATTTACTATTTTATAAAGTTTTCCATATATTGCATGTGTATTGTTGCTTTATATTGAGTTGAGTATCTAGAGTTGAGTACCCAGAGTCGAATATCATATCTTTGAGTTGAGTATCTTATCCTTGATTACTTCTGAGTTGAGTAAGTTTGAGTAGTTTTGAGTATCCTTGAGTATGCCTTGAGTTGAGTAAGTTTGAGAAGAGGTAAGTATGTTTCTTTTTTATCAAGTTTCAAGCTTATGTTCATGTTTTAGAATTCCCTTTACATGCTCGTACATTCCACATACTGAGCCATCTGGCCTGCATCTTTTCATGATGCAGACACAGGTATTCAGGATCATCAACAAGAGATTCGTTGATACATCCAGGAGTTCGAGTTAGCTATGGTGAGCCTCCTTATTTTAGGAGGATTTCATTTACTTTTCAGTGTAGTCATGATGTCGTGGGTATTGTCCCGACTTCCATCTTTATCACTTAGAGGCTTCATAGATAGTCAGTATAGTTGAGAAGTCTTTATTATTCATTTATTTTATTAAATGTTTTAAAGACTTAAGTTGTCTATTTTATGGCGAGTTGAATATATTATTTTTGTTTTAAGTTGTTCATTTGAGTTAAAGTTTTGAAAAGTTGAGTTCATTGATTTTTTTTCAATTTTAAGCTTTTGCATGCTTGAGTTAGTCTTCCAATTGTAGTCAGCCAGGGTGAGGGTTCGCTTGGGGACTATCAATGGTTCTTGAGTGCCGGCCACGTCCAGGGTGTAGATTCGGGTCGTAACAATTCAATCTTTACTCTTTACTCAACTCAAAACTCAAGTCTTAAAACAAGGTTAAAACATTTGCAAAAGACTTTTGGAAAACTCTATAAACTTCTCTTGACTTGACTCTCAACTTTCCTGAATTGAATTATGGATTCAAGGTTCATGATCTCATGTTTATGGATGATTTCATGATGCTTAGACGTACCTTAGAGTGTAGAAATAAACTAGAAAACTTCGGTACGTTGCTAGGGACTCAAACGGAAAGAAGTGAGAAAGGGTAAAAGACTTGGCGTCCCTGGCGCTCTGAGTGGCTCCGGGTGCCAGAGCCCAAACTTCAGAACCTGGGTTGGGGCGCACTGGCTGGCGTGACGCCCCAGAGCCCTAACATCAGGCACTGATGTGGGGTGCTCTGAGTGGCGTGGCGCCCCACCCCTTTCCCCAGATATTTGACGAATTTCCTTGGTCGTTTTTCAACTCTAAACCCTTTAAATTTGATTGGTTCCTTCCCCAAACACTTAGTAGGCATTTGGCCATGCGATACCATATCACAATATGATATCGTGAGATGGAATCAACGTTTGGACATGCGATTTTATGCTGATTTCATATCATGAGATGTGACTCCATATTCTCCAAAAACCATGATATGGAATCATATGGGAATTCCATATCATGATGTGAGATATTTTAATACAAAAGTTAATACACGAGTTTATATTTTATTAAAATAACCCCACATTTATATCTACTAACCATTTATTTTGGATTTGGCTCCTCTCCATTTCTCTTCTCTCAATTTTCCCCAAGTTTCTATTTGGATTAGTGACACATGGCATATGTTAAAATAAATGGATAAGATTTAATTTCCCAAAGTAAATCTCTAACCATGATTCTACTAATAAATACATTATATATTTATTATTAAAGAAATATTATAATATCACAATCTTAGCAACATATTATCTTGTCCATAAATATAGGGAAAATAAAGTTCTCTTCCTATTTTTTTTTACGTAGGATCGTTTTCAAAATTTCTTTTAAATAATCTTTTTACCGTAATCTTTGTTTGAAACTTTCTCTATCAGAAATCAGAATTGAGAAATGAACTGAAGCGTAAGCTAACTAGTCAACTAAAGGTAGAATTGTAATTAATTAATAAATTACTATCCGAATTATTGATTCATCCATTAAAAAAATAACTTTGAAAAACTTTTAAGTTTATATATTTTTTTTAAAAAAAGAAGATGTTACCGAGTATACGAACATTGAATTGCAGCTAAATAATAGCTAATGTTAATTTTGTAGTAAATAGAAATAAAAAAAAAAGATCAAATAAAATAGGAAAAATAATAGACTCTTCAATAGCTAATGGATAAAAAGAAAAAAATCAAAGAAAAAATGCAACAAAAAGATTAACTTTTAAAAAGAAAATAAACGTAACATCCTGCGTAAAAATAATTAGGAAGAGAATTTTTTTCTCCCTAAATTTATGAAGAAGATAATATGTTGCTAAGATTGTGGAGTTATAGTAATTTTTACTATTAAATATATAATATATTTATTATTTAAATCATGGTTAGAGATTTACTTTAAGAAATTAATCTTAGCCATTTAATTTAACCTAAGTCATGTGTCACTAATCCAAATGGGAATTAGGGAAAAATGAAGAGAAGAGAAATGGAGAGGAGCCGGATCCATTTATTTCATATATAAATAAAATCTATAATCACATCATTACTTTTTAAAATTTATTATTCTCACCGACATAAAATTTATTATTCTCACCAACATATAGTCACTTTAACTCACACCAATCGATTGTTAAGTAATAAATTTATTTTGTTCATTTACTCCAACACTTAATTTATTAATTCTACCATTTTGTATTTATTACAACTATAGTTATATCTATTTGAACATGGAGTGAAGGGTCTTCTCTTCATTTACTCTAATAAACTGATATGAAAGTTAGGTTGGATAGGTTTAAATGCATAATTATTTATATTCAACCATAAAGACTAGTACACTATAATTTATGTTCAATTTTTTTTTATTAAATTAAAGTTAGATGAAACAATTACTTAAGTGGAGAACAAATAACTTTGTAATAATTTATTATACGATTTTATAATTTTTTGTTTATTTGATAAGATTGAATAAACGATTGGGGGTAATTTTATAGTTTTACAACTTATGAGATTTTTATGTTTATGAGAAAATATACAACACAAAAATTTCATAACGCATGTCCAAACAAAACTTCAATTTCATCTAATGATTCCACATCATGATTCCACATCATAATACCATATCATGATTCCATATCGCATGGCCAAATAGGCCCTTAGATTCAACTACATAACCAAAATATGCAAGAATCTACTCAAAATGACATCTAGTTTTCATGATTTTAAATCAAGAACTTCTCAACAACTTCAACAATCAAGAACCCATTAGAAACTTCAACGAAATCCATCAAGAACTCAATTTCTATACTTTCAAGAACGTAAATTCACTGAAATAGATCATGATTGGTGCGTGGGTGAACGAAGCCAATGCTATGTGGTCTCAAAATGACAGTTGTTTGCTAAGGTTAGCAAATGTGAGTTTTGGTTGCAATCAGCTACTTTCCTTAGGCATATAGTATCTAGCAAAGGGATCCGAGTGGATTCTCAGAAAATAGAAGCAGTGAAACAATGGCCCAGACCTACCTCTCCTACGAATATCAGAAGTTTCTTGGGTCTAGCAGGTTATTACAGAAGGTTCGTGGAAGGATTTTCATCCATAGCTTCTCCATTAACTAAGTTGACTCAGAAAAAGGTTTAGTTTTAGTGGTCAGATGAGTGTGAGAAGAGCTTCGCAGAATTGAAAACTACGTTGACTACAACTTCGGTTTTAACTCTACCAGAGGGTTCAGAGGTTATGTTATTTATTGTGATGTGTCTAGAGTCGGCCTAGTTTGTGTGTTGATGAAACAAGGTAAGGTTATAGCATATGCTTGTAGACAACCTAAGGTGCATGAGAAGAACTATATGATTCATGACCTTGAGCTTGCAGCAGTGGTATTTTCCCTTAAGATTTGGAGACATTACTTGTATGGCGTTCACATAGATGTATTCAGTGTGAGGGCATTTGAATGCTTTTATTGAGCTTGAACTTGAATTTGAAGCAAGCATTGTGAACTTGAGTTCTATTTGATGATGGCTAGTCACAGTTTAAAACTTAGAGTGCGCATTTGACCATTGCATGGGTAGTTTGAGCCTCTTGTGTGCATTCATGTTGAGTCTTGAGTAACACTATTTCTAGACATCCTTGTTGAACAAATTGATATTGTGTTTTACTTGAGGACAAGGAAAATTTTAAGTTAGGGGTGTTGATGAGTCTGGGATTTCGACTCATTTAGGGCTTAATATCTATAGTTTTAGTGTCCTCATTTGCAGCTATCTTATGCTCATTTAGGGCTTAATATCTGTAGTTTTAATATTGTATGCTCTAAATTGATGTTTAAGTGCTAATTTGCAACTATGAAGGTAAAAGAGCAAGGCAAGGACATTACCGCGCAAAAAGGAGCGGAAAATTTGGAAAAAGCTGACAATCGCCAAGACCACTCGGTGACTCACCGAATGGCAATTCAGCTCACCAAATGTTACAGTGTGCCATCCCGGGGGAAAAGCCAACTCGGTGATGGAAATGGCATTTTGGTGAACCGCCGAATAGATCGGCGACAAGGATTCTGATCGCCTAAAGTTACAGAAATTGAATGGTGAAGAG
Organism: Solanum piurae; assembly: GCA_029582685.1. Classification (NCBI taxonomy): domain Eukaryota; kingdom Viridiplantae; phylum Streptophyta; class Magnoliopsida; order Solanales; family Solanaceae; genus Solanum; species Solanum piurae. The sequence goes on along the minus strand of JAJOOO010019273.1, from coordinate 11,819 downwards.
GCAAGTCAGAAAGATGATGAAGAGATACACTTGGAGGATTGCCGACCTAGTCGGCGATGCTCGACTAATTCCGCCAATAGGTCCAAAAGCTGAAAATCTGGAAGAGTATAAATGCAAATTTTTAAATGATGAAAAAAGAGTTCCAAAATTTTGAGCAAATATTCTGAGTGTTTGAGAGTTCTTACTTCGAATTTTTTTATCCCAAACACCATTTTTAGTAGAATTTTAAGTTGCGTTTGATTTCAAGTTAATTTCAAGCATTGTGAAGACTCCAATTTCGTTACCCAGCTGATAGAGAACATAGTTGGTAATATTGTCCTGCTTTTTATAATATATGGCTAAAAACCTCATTCTTGAGGGTGTGATTATGTGATTAATTGTCTCAATTAGCTTATGGGCATTAGTAACTACTGATTTAATTGTTGTTTTGAAGTGGGTTAGGTTGATGACCGAGTTTTAATACATGAATTGTAGTTGCAAATGTAGTTCTAGCCTAGTATTATATGCTTGCTTGAGAAAATGGTTTTAGAATTAAAGTTATCAATTGATCATTGTAGTGATTGGGTTGTTGTGGTTTCATCTTGAGAAAGTGAGTCTTAATTTTATCCTACCAATCTATCTTGAGAAAGTACATTAATTGAGGATTTGGCTGTTCTTGATTGTGATGCTTGTCGAGGTTCGAGAGAACTCTCTTGAGTCGTAGTAATTGATCGAGAAATGGTTGTTACATCTAAACCCTAGCCTACCCACTAAGTTTCAACGATTTTCAGTGAGTAGTAATCATCCGTATAGCGAAATTTGCAGTTAATCAATCATATCCCCAAGGATCACTCTCTACTTGATTACTCCCCTATTTTTGTAGTTATTAATTGACAAATCTTATCCCCCTATTTGACACTAGTTGTCAACCCCTGCAACTTACTTTAATTTTTTCGATAAATTATATTCCTACAACCGATTAGAGCACGTATTTTTTCTTTGTAATTGAATTCTCTACCATATAACTCCCTGTGGGATTGACTCCAACTCTCCGTTAGGTTTATACTAGATCGTGATCGCCTACACTTAGAATTGAATGAAGTGTAGTTGAGCATTATCAGAACCCTATGGAGGAAAGTACTTCATAGATGAATAATAGCATACCTGATTCCAAAAGCTTGCAATTAATGGTGAATTTAGAGACTTAATCTTGAAACCCTAGCCTTCTTCTTCAAGCTTCTAGAGAGAGAAATATTAGAGAAGAACTTGATCAACTTTTGAGATTTTAGGAGAATGAATTGAATTGGGTGATTTCACGGTTTAAAATCATTATATATGACTTTGAGTAGAAGGTAAAACAACGTAGTATATGGTTAAAATGATTAGGGAAAAGATAAAACACCCTTAAAAATAAGTGTCGAGCCTTCACCGATGGATCATACCTAGGTCCGTAGGTCATACTACGGACCGTCCTAGTTGACCATTGGTGGGGTTCAGAGACTACACTTTTGGACCCCCAACGACATGACCCCATGTACGGTCGGTGGGTCCACTTAAGAACCGTACATCCCAAAAGTGGGTCTCAACCTTGACCTTCAAAATTTCACTAAGTTTGTGACTCACCTGTGAGACCTACCTACGACTCGTACATAGAATGACGGATCGTCCTGGTGAACCGTAAAAGAGTAGTGGGACTTTGACATTTTAAATCATTTGGAACTTTCCACCACCGATTCCTACCTACGGTCTGTGGTCCGACTTACGGACCGTCGGTGGTTCCATCCGTACTGGCACCATACTCTAGAAACCTGCAATTTACCTTCTTTTCAAATTCGAGGTGTTACAATATCTCCCCCTTGGGAACTATCATCCTCGAATGAGATTCAAGACATCATAAAGAGGGTAGGAACTAGATCTAACATCCAACATGAATGCAATCACATAAATGCACATATCTGAGGAAAAAACATCAACTCCAAGCTAAAGCAAGTTCAAAACATCATTTCATAAGGTCTATATGCATCTCATACTCAAATGCACATAAACATAAAGAAACTTATCTAGTCAATTTATTTTCTCAAAAATCAAGTTTTTCATAAACATGCATAAATGAGGAATCATGGGAATATCGAAGACACATGAAACCAAAAGAGTAAACCATGAGGGACTGAATACCTCAAGCTAGAGTAGGGACGGAGGAAAGGAGATGAGGATAGTGGGATATCATATGAGCCTCTACCTCCCAAGTAGCACCCTTAACTAACTTATTCCTCCAAAGAACCTTCACGGAAAAAACTTCTTTGTTTCTCATCTTTTTTAACTTGCCGGTCCAAAATCTCAACGAAAACTTCTTCTTAGGAAAGATTCTCCTTAACTCCCAAGTTTTCCAAGGGAACTATGGATGTCGGATCTCCAACACATTTCTTCAATAGAGATACATGGAAAACTGAATTCCATGATGCCAAATCATTAGGCAAATCAAGTTCATAAGTAACTTTACCAAAACACCTCAAAATCTGATATGGCCCCACATAACGGGGACTAAGCCTCCCTTTCTTCCCAAACCTCATCCCACCCTTCATGGGTGATATTTTCAGGTAGACCCAATCATGAACATCAAACTCAAGTCTGTTCTTCTAACATCGACATAAGACTTTTGTCGACTTTGAGCTATTTTCAACCTTTCTCTAATAAGCCGAACTTTCTACATAGCCTCATGTACTATAGGATATCTACTTATAGGATATCTACGCCTCCTACCATAAAGAGCCTCAAATGAAGCCATATTAATGCTTGAATGGTAGCTATTGTTGTAAGCAAACTCAATCAAAGGAAAATGATCATCTCAATTACCCTTAAAGTCAATTACATAGGCTCTCAACATATCTTCCAAAGTTTGAATAATACGTTCCGCTTGCCCGTCGGTTTGTGGGTGAAAGGTCATACTAAGCTTATCACGAGTACCAAGACCCTTTTGAAAAGATTTCCAAAATTGAGAAGTCAATTGGGTACCACGATCGGAGATGATAGACAAGGGAACCCCATACAACTTAACTATTTCCCTTAACTACAACTTATCATAGTCCTCCACCAAATACGAAACCTTGACGGGGATGAAATGAGCCAATTTCACCATTCGATCCACAGTAACCCAAATCGAGTCATGTTACCACCGGGTGCAGGGTAAACCAACAATGAAGTCCATATTCAAATCTTCCTACTTCCAAGTAGGAATACTTATACCTTGGGACAAACCTACCAACTTTTGATGCTCAACTTTCACTTAATGACAATTAGGAAACTTACCCATATATTCCACAATATCCTTCTTCATCCCATTCCACCAATAGACCTTCCGCAAGTCATGGTACATCTTGGTGGCTCCCGAGTGAATGGACTATCGACAACTATGGGCTTCTAAAAGAATTTTCTCCCTCAAATCATCAACATTGGGGACACACAAATGACCTTGATAACGAAGCACACCATCTCCCCCGTAGGAGAAAGCCTCTAGTGATTTCTGAAGCACCACTTCCTTCAATTCCACTAAATTCGGATCAAGACCTTGCTTGGCTTTCACATCTGACACAAAAGATGATTCTGAACCATTATATACTCTAACACTGCCTTTGGTAGAGTCAACCAACCGAACACCTGATTAGGCCAATCTATGAACATCTCGAACCAACTCCTTCTTATCTTTCTCAACATGAGAAACACTACCCATTAACAACCGACTAAGAGCATCTGCAACCATATTCACTTTTTCGGGGTGATAGAGAGCACTCATGTCATAATCCTTTAGTAACTCGAGCCACCTTCTTTGACGAAGATTCATATCTTTTGGTTTAAACACATATTGCAAACTTTTGTGGTCGGTAAAGACATCAACATGAACACCATATAAGTAATGCCTCCAAATCTTTAAGGAAAAAACAACCTCTGCCAATTCTAGATCGTGGGTAGGATAGTTCTTTTCGTGAATCTTAAGTTGTCTTGAAGCATAGAAAATGACTTTTCCATTTCTCATAAGGACACATCCTAACCCAATTCTTGAAGCATCACAATAAACCACAAATCCATCATACCCTTCCGGTAAAGTCAACACCAGAGTATAGGTAAGTCTATCCTTCAACTCTTGGAAACTCTTCTCACATGATTCAGACCATATGAACTTAACCTTTTTTTGGGTCAATGCCGTCAATAGGGAGCGATCGAAGAAAACCCTTCAAAAAACCTTCTATAATAACCATCCAAACCCAAGAAACTTCTAATATCTGAAGGGGATAGAGGTCTAGGCCAACTCTTGACTGCATTCCTCTTCTTAGGATCTACTTCAATACCCTTACCGGAAATAATATGACCAAGAAAGGCCACGGAGCTCAACCAAAACTCACATTTACTAAACTTCGCAAAAAGTTATTGTTCCTTGAGAACTTGCAATACAATCCTCAAATGATCAGTATGCTCATCCACACACCTTGAGTAATTCAATATATCATCGATAAACACAATCACAAACATATCCATGTATTGTGTAAACACCCTATTCATCAAATTCATAAATGCAGTCAGGGCATTAGTCAAGCAAAAAGACATCACCAAAAAACTCATAATGACCATACCGAGTTCGAAAAGCCATCTTTGGAATGTCATATTCTTTCACTCTCAATTGGTGGTAACCCAACCGAAGGTGGATCTTAGAGAAGTAACTTGCTCCTTGTAGTTGGTCAAACAAATCATCTATCCTTGGAAGAGGATATTTGTTCTTAATGGTAACCTTGTTCAATTGCCGGTAGTCAATACACATACAGAGTGAACCATCGTTCTTCCGAACAAACATAATTGTAGCACCCCACGGAGAGATACTCGGTTGGATGAAATCGTTATCCAAAAAAGCATTCAATTACACATTTAACTCCTTGAACTCTATAAAAGCCATACAATAAGGAGGAATAAAGATAGGTTGCGTTTCTGGGAGAATGTTAATATCGAAGTCTATACCCCTTTCAGGAGGAATATCATGTAAATCATCGAGAAACATTTCTAGAAACTCTTTAACGATGGGGACCGACTCAAGAGTAGGGGTTTCAGAATCCATATCCCTCACCCGAACTAGATGATATATACAACCCTTAGAAATTATCTTTCTAACTTTAAGACAAGAAACAAACTAACTCATAGGCATATAATTTACCCTTTTCCACTCTAGGATGAGTTCATTTGGAAACTGAAACTTGACTACTCGGATTCTACAATCAATAGAATAATAACATGAATGTAGCCAATCCATACCAAGAATAATATTGAAATCTAACATATAAATCTCTTCAATATCAACTTGAGTGACTCTATGGGATAACGAGACAGAACAATTTCTATAGACTCTCTTAGCCATAATAGATTCACCAATGGGAGTAGAGACATAGAAAGGATCTAACAACACATCAAGAAGAATATCAAACCTCCTAGCCACATATGGTGTCACAAAAGACAAGGTAGCACCGGGATCAAAAAAAGCATAAACATCAACATGAAAAACTTTCAACATAGTGGTAATCACATCAGGAGAACCCTCTTGCTCATGAAGAGTTTGAAGTGCATAGAATCAGCTTTGCTTTGGAGAACTTAAACCCGAACCACTAGTGGGAGCTTACCTACCTTCTCTTCCCTTAGCCGTAAGTAATGGACAATCCCTTATCTTATGACCACTCTTACCACAATCGAAGCAACCATCTGTACCAACTAAGCATTTTCCCTCATGCTTCATTCCACCTTTAGCACAAGTAGATGATGAAAAGCAACCACCATTACCTCCTTGAGGCTTAGGGTTAGACACCCTATCTTTGTTGAACTTACGAGGAGCATTGGAGGAACCTTGACTGGAAAACCTTTATCGGAACATAGAATGACCATGTCCCTCAGACCTTGAATGTGAGAAGTCAATATCCCCCGTCTTGGCCCTCTTTGCCTCCCTAAACTTTTCCTTAAGTTTCTCCTCTTAGATTTTATGAACATAAACCATAAGACGAGAAATGTCCATATCATTTATAAGCATAGTTGTATGACATTTTTAACTACCATTTCGGACATGTTCGAAACAAACTTACTCATCCTTGCCCTAGGATCGGCAACCATAGTAGTAGCATATCGAGACAATTGTGTGAAATTCAAAGAATACTCCTTCACACTCATGTTTCCTTGACGAAGGTTGATGAATTCAAGTACCTTTACCTCCATCATATCAAGGGGAAAGAACCTATCAAGGAAAGCAACCTTAAACTTTTCCTAATCAAGAGGGCCTGCATCAACCGCCATGTCACGACCCAGGGGGTACACCCTAGACGTAACATGGCATACAACACCCCGAGAGGCCTCATATAATCCACTTAGCTTTCGTAGTCAAGATAATAGAAAATTGGTAAAAACTTTAAAACATTTGCAACAACATTAAGGTTTTATAAAACGAAGCGAAAGTCTAATACAATTTGTCTCAAACACCATCTAGTACAATATAAATCTTGGGGCACAGCCCATACAACAATGTTCAATACTAAAATGAAAAGAACATAAAGAAATGGTGGCTAAATCCTCGATTGTTATGAGGACTCACCAATCTTCAATCTTACCTCTACTATAGATCCTAGCCATGGGGATGAGAGTCGGGAACGTCGGACCCTACATTTGGATAAGAAATGTAGGCAAGAGTATGTGTTAGTACAAGAAAGTACTAAATATGATAACTTGCATAAACATCAATATAAACATGAGACATTAGAACACATAAGTCATAAGCATAATCAATGCACATAATAGATCATATCAAAATATAAGGAATACTTCTTGAAGTAACTTCAAGCATACTTAGCCAAGACATGGTTAATCCTCCACTAGTCTTACTCCTCATGGAAGGCAACTCAAGCAACAATCCAAGATCATCACCTATTATACATATTTAGCTTATCTTTTATAGACATGGGGAATCACCTCTTGCCTTCCTATAAAGGCTCATGGTTAGTGGTCTCTTGTCTTACATAAAGGATCATGGGTACTATCCTCAAGGTCCAACATGCCTTAGGATCATGCGTACTCGCCTCCATGTTCGACGTCATATGACACGGGTTCTCGCCTCCATATCATTCTATAAGAAATCATGGGTACTCACCTCCATGTCCTACATCATAAGACATAGATATTCACCTCTATATCTTTTAATAAGGGATCATGGGTACTCGCCTCCATGTCCAACATTAAGGAATAAGGGTAGTCACCTCTTACTCTCCTCTAAGGAATATGTGGAATCGCCTCATATCCTTCTCATTTAGAGGTCATGGGTAATCCCCTCTTGCCTCATCAATTTATTCGTCTTTTAGCTTAGATTCATTTTAGGTGAGAAATCCTTTCAACCTAGAATCATTCAATGTAAGAAAACCTTTCACATTCATACTTAAGCAATTCAAGTGGGAACTATCCCTTCCAAAACAATCACATCATTAATAAACAGTGCATAACATATGCTTCACTCTCAAAGAAATTCATAATGTATCTTATTTATCCTAGAAGAATACATCTAAATTCATAATTTCTCTTCCTATGGATCAAAACCTATTTACATTAATTTCACCTTAGAAACATGGGTTAAGCATGGGTACATGTAAATTCATCCTATAAACATGTATTCCACTCAATTCATGCATAAAAAATTGTTACCTTATTAATTGGATTAACATCCATCAATACCCACAACTTTAGAAGAAAACCCTAACTCAAATTGGGGAATTCTACCTTTCAATTGGGGAATCTTACGGGCTCCATGGATGAATAAAGAGATAATACCTTGATATCAAATCCCACAAGCAATTTAGAATAGAGACTTGACCTTGAGCCCTAGCTTCACCTTTCTTCTTCTTCAAGTTCTAGAGAGAGAAATATTTTGAGAGGAGGAACTTTGGATTTCTTTTGGGTTTGGAAAATAATGACTTGAATGGGTGAGTTTTGGGGTTAAAATCACTTATATAGGGGTCCTAGGCTTGTGTAAAATGACATAGATTTAATTTAATTAAAACCAGAAAAGACCCAAAAGCCCCTAACTTTCAGTGGATTGAACCACCTTCACGACAGGCTCCACGAGCCGTGGTCCTATACTAGTGTCTTGGAAAACCACTCCTAAAACTTTTCACCCCACACGCCCACCTCCAAGGGCCGTCTAGGCCTTCACGAGCTGTGAAATGGCTCGTGGGAGGATCTAACTTTTTGGCAGCCTCTTGGAAGCTCACTGCCTCACCTTCACGGGCACCACCAGCTATGGTGCCCACCATGAGCCGTCATGATGCTCGTGGGAGGTGAGCCTCCCTTGGCTAGCTATTGTTAAGGTCTACGAGCACCATCACGGGATGTGGTGCCCTTGACGATCCGTGTGCGCCTTCGTGGAGGGTGCCAAGGCTTAATTATAGGCTTGTGACCTCTCAGTTGGTCCCTTGCTTAGACTACTAGATTTTGAGGTGTTACATTCCCTCTCTTTCTTCCATTGGCTGAACCAAACTTGAGCAACACCCTTAAGTGGATAATCAATCAATTCTGCCTTTTCCATCGACGTCATTCCCATAATCATCAACACCTTATACACCTTTTCAATGAACTCTTGAGGATATTCCTCAACCTTGCAACCATGAAAATTTGGAGGATTCATTCTAATAAAGTCCCTTACCCAAGATTCTGTCGTACACATATTTGGGTCCACGGGGACCACATCCTCCCTATTGGCTTAAGCCGTCGTGTCTTGAGCCGACACTTGAAAATCAGGCCTAAACTCCGCATTAGTCACTTATTCGGCCAAAGGATCGACCTGAACTTGAGGATCTTCTTAAGGAGCTTAAGGAGCTTCTCTTTCCACATTCTATCCCGCATTCCTCCCAGCATATACCCTTCGAGGGGCCATATCCTAAAAAACATCGGTAGGGATTATGAGAGAGCTATTATAGAGTTAAACTTTATCGCACGACTTTAGATTGATGAAAGAAGTGGAGTTTCCTAAACATCTTATATCCTACATAAATGTGGTGCGCTTCACACTTATGAGCAAGACTCTACTTGACGTGGCTTATGAGACTTCTTAAAATCTTTCTAAACCTTATGTTCTGATACCAAGTTTGTCACGAACCAAAGTATACCCTATATGTGACATGGAATATAAGACCCTAAAATCCCCTTACACAAGCCACTTAACATACATCATACAAGATAATAGAATTAAAGAGTTCAAAACACAGTTTATATCATAAATTTTTGACAAGAAAACAAAGAAGAAGTCTAACATAGTCTCAAAGACATCTAGTACATCAAGAGTGATTGGAACGTAACATATACATCACATACAATATGGAAAAGTGAAGACAATAAGCAATAAAGGGTTCAGTTCTCAGAACATAGGACTCGTCAATCTTCAAAAGCTACTAATGTGATCACTAGCCACGGGGATGCAGAATAGGAGCGTCGAACCCTACATTAGTGAAACAATGTAGGAAAGATTATGTATTAGTACAAAGAGTATACCAACTATGATAGAAATGCATAAAAAGTATGAAATCATGCTAGAAAGGACTTTACATGGCATGCAATGACCAAGATAAATCATAAGATAAAAGGGGTTAGAAAACATAAATCATAATCATGGTCAATGCAAGTTAAACACCTTTAAAACACTTGTGAGATACTTCTAGAAGTAACCTTAGTTCATTATTGTGGGAGATTTACCTTTAACCGACATATAGACCAATGTGAGCTATAACATGGAATTTGATGTCTATCCCACACCAAAAAGAGATGTCCTTACTTTCCACGGTAAGAACCATGAACTTTAAGCTTAGGTGAATCCACTAGCTAATGTCTACCTAAGACAACCTATGGTGGCACATAGCTATAGGATAGCGAGATTACTACTAGAAACCTGGCATGTACTAGAGGGAGAGCTTTCATCTCAATATTATCTTAATGCCAAGTATAAATCCCCCGAAATAATTATTAATCTTAACTTATCTTATCATTAGAATAGCTCATTAATCTTGGTTCACATTAAGTGAGAAAACCCTTTCACATTCATGTTTGAGTAGTATGTGAGAAATACTTTCACAACACAACAACAACATTGATACTTCACTCTCAAATCATCCTTCAAACATTTTCATCAATCTCATAAAGAACATGCATATCTTCATAGTTCAAAAGCTTCATCCTATGATCAATTCTAGAAAACATGGACCATGCATGGGTTCATGTGAATTCAACTTAAAAATATGCAATCATCTTAATTGATGCATAAAATTATATAAAACAATCAATTAGATCACAATTGAAAAGAACCCATGAGATCGAGTAATAACCCTAACTTCCACTAGAGATTCTAACTTGTAAAAATTGGAGGATTTAGGAACCCTATGGAAGAAAGGACTCCATAGGTGAATACTATCATACCTTGAAGCCAAAAGCTTGTAATTAATGGTGAATATGAAGACTTTATCTTGAAACCCTAGCCTTCTTCTTCAAGCTTCTAGAGAGAGACATATTGGGGAAGAACTTGATCAACTTTTGGGATTTTAGGAGAATGAATTGAATTGGGTGATTTGGGGGTTTAAAATCATTATATAGGGCTTTGGTTAGAAGGTAAAATGGCATATTATAGGGTTAAAATGATTGGGAAAAAGATCAAAAAGCCCTTAAATTAACTGTCGAGCCCTCACCGATGGATTATACCTACGATTTGTAGGTCCTACTACGGACAGTCCTGGTCGAATGTTGGTGGGGTTCAAAGACTACACTTTTGGACCCAAACTATGGGACCATATGTATGGTCTATTGGTCCACTTACGGACCGTACATCCCAACCGTGGGTCCCAACCTTGACCTTCAAAATTTCACTAAGTCTGGGACTCACCAATGAGACCTACCTACAACTCGTACATAGAATGATGGACCGTCCTAGTGAACTGTAAAAGAGTACTGTGACTTTGACATTTTAAATCATTTGGAACGTGCCACCGACGATTCTCACCTACGGTATGTGGTACGACCTACGGATTTTTGGTGGTTCTATCTGTACTGGCACCAGACTCTAGAAACTTGTAATTGAACTTATTTTCAAATCATAAGTGTTACAACAGGGTAAATAAACAAACAAAGTAATTAATGGAGAAAATAGATAAGACCAGACAAATTACTATAATTGCTCAAGTTCAAATGCTAAAGATTTTTCTATTGTTAGAAGAGCAGGGTTATAGCAAATATTGGCGAAAACGAGATAGAAATAAATGCAGGAGATGTTGAAAATGAAAAAATAAATAAAGAAGAAACTAGTACGTCAGGAGTTAAAAATCCAAAAGTACTAAATACAACATATTATACAGTAAGATATGAACAATCTGATAGAGATAATACTATATGGAATAAAAGATTAAATAAAAAATGAACACCAAAACCAACAATACAAAACGGTAATTTCTTAGATCTAGATTGTGTAACAGATATAAATAAAACAATCCAACTATGGATAGGATATATTTCAAAGCAATTAATAGATAATAAAATAAGTATGCTAGAAGTACCAGGATACATAGAAAGGACACTCATAGGAACAGTAAAATTATGGTTACAAAATCTACCAGAAGAAGTATAAATACATTAAGAAGTAATAAAAGCATAGATGGTAAAATAGCAACAACAGTAATAGACATCTTAAATAAATATGAAATAGCCATACGAAATGAGTTTAGTAGTACAACTACAGAAACAGAAGAACAAAATAAAGAAAAACAATTAAACAGAAATCTAATGTTAAAATTAGCAAT
>JAJOOO010019272.1:0-13385 GCA_029582685.1 Solanum piurae | reverse complement strand
AGTTGTGACCTTTTTGAAGGGTTGTGACTTTTCTATAGGGTTGCAACTTTTCCGAAGATTTGTGACTTTTCCAAAGGGTTGCAACTCCGAAGAGTTGTAACTTTTCCGAAGGGTTGCGACTTTTCTGAAGAGTTATGACTTTTCCGATGAGCTTTGACCTTTCTAAAGGGTTGTGACTTCTTTTTGATAAGGCACCGCAAGCAGTTTTTTGTACACTACCCTTTTGTTAGTTGTAAAAGGAGGGGATTCATCAAATTTTTAAACTACATCTTCCAAAAATATAATTATTATTATTATTATTCTTAAAACACACAATTTCATATATCTTCTATATTTCTATGATAAGAAACAATATGCACATACTAATACTACACATTTTTAACTATAAATGGAGGGTTTTCTCACATTTTTAAACTACGATTTTTTATGTTTTCTATTCTTGTCTTCTTAAAACCTCAAGTTTGATTTACAAACGTTGAGAATCTCAAAGTTCAGTAAAATTAGAATACTTCATAATATGAATGTTAAATTAATCTAATACTCCAGCTAAAACATCCAATTTAGTATATCTTCTATATTTTTTATCAATATTTTTTTATATTATATTATATTAAAAGTAAAAATACCTACAAAACAATAATAACAAAGTAATGAACTATGGGGAAGGGAGTAGAAAGTTTATTTAAGAGGTGTAACTAAGAGATTTTTAGAGTGACTAATTTTTTATTTAGCAATATTCATATTATTTTTAAAAATAGTGTGGTACATGATTTGATTTCCACGTGCAACGCACGTGCGTCAAAACTAGTATTTTAAAAAGACATATATAAAGTTCTATTGACTCTCAAATTTTGTTAGAGCCACATAAGTTGGAAAAGAAAAAGTAACATATATTATTTGAAAATTATGTAAAATGTATTATAAATCACAATAATTAACAATTTAAAATATTTAAAAAACATAAAACATTTGGTTGACTCTCGAAATTTCGTGAGTGCCACATAAACTACGTCAGAGGAAGTTACATATATCTATTGAAAATGAGTTAAAAAGTAATATAAATCACAATGATTAATAGATTTTGATCTAAATTTGATATTACCGAATCACACACGATGTTACTATAAAACTCTCAAATTTAAGCTCGTAAACCTTCGACACGGGACAAAAGACAACCATAAGCACCTAGGTATTACACTAATCAAACAAGAATTGAACTCTTTTTACACTGACAGTAGGTCGCAATAAACTAACAATCTTTCGTCATCTTTCTACTCACTTTTGTGTTTGCCATTGCAGGGCTAATCAATAAGAATTAAGATGAATCATTTTCTTCTTTTTGTTGTTATTTTAAAATACCGATTAATCTTCCACTATATTTGATTCTCTTGAATGAATACAATCTTCTTTCAATTGCTTGTATTATAATCACATAAGTTAAACTTTCTATGAGCCAAAAAACGGTCTATTGAATATACTTGTGGCCACCAGAGTGTTCCTAAGCTTATACAAAGGCATGAATATAAGAGCTTCAGTCTCTACAAGTTTACTTAGGAATATTAAATGTAAAGTTCATGATGTAAACAATTTAAAAGTCACACAATGCGTGAAGTTAAACTTTAGTCCAATATAAATTGAGAATTGGATAGTAATTTGATTAGGTCAGAAATTACACAATGTTTGTGTTTTGGTAAGTCAAATTCCTATAAAGTCTACATAAAATATGTGAAGTTTGCTTGCACAACTAATATGCCAAACTTGAGGCAAAGTGTAGACATGAAATTTGCAACTTTTGCATCTGTTTGAAGTGGAATAACTTATACTCCTTCTGTCCCATATTAAATGGACATTTTACTCAAAATATTTGTTCTATATTAATTGTTCTCTCACTAAATCATGATATAATTATTTTTTTCTATTTTACCTCTACAATTAATATGCCATTTGAAGTTTAAGCAAATTTTGAAGATTTAAAGTTTCTTTTTTCAAGAGGCTAATTAGGCATAATACATAAATGTGTTTGTTAACTTGGCCTCATTTCACATATACGCCCTCTAACTTTGGATGTGTACAAATAGACACTTAACTTGTATAAAGTTGAACAAGTAGACACATGAGTCCTACGTGACATAATACACATAGAAACCATGTAGGATGAACATTGCCATGTAGGATGTCATGTAGGATGTGTGTGTCTATTTGTTTAATTTTATACAAGTTTAAGTGTTTAATTGTGCACACCCAGAGTTGGAGGGCATAAATGTGAGTTGAGACCAAGCTAAACGACATTATGTATTATGCCGGCTAATTAATATGAATAAATGGCGAAATAGTAATTGTGATCAATCTATTAATAATTTCTTAATTATCATGTAAAATAGAAAATGTCGGTCTAATATGGAAAGGAGGGAGTACTATCATGATTTAGAGCCTGATTGGCATTGCTGTTGGGAGGCCAAAAGTATTTTTTTTTCAATAAAAACACCTTTTTTTAAAAAACTAGTGTTTGACAAATTCTCAAAACTGCTTTTAAATGGAAGCAAAATCAGTTTTCTGCTGTTGGGAAGAAGCTTAAAATTTCTGCTTCTTAAAAAAAGCAGAAGTAGAAAATTATTTTCTTGAAGACTAAAATATTCCTTCCATATATAAATATTTACCAATATATCCCTTATTAATTAATTGACATATATCATAAATTTGGTTAAGTTTCATACAAGAATTTTATTTTTATTTTTGTATAATAATTTTTTATTTTATGTTTATATGCTATTATTATTTTATATTTTATATATTATTTTACGTCTTATTTTTTACAGAATCAGAAATAAATGTAACAACAACATTTTTGTAGGATTAAAAATATGAAGAATTTATTTATTTTTGTGGTGAGTTTTTTTTGTATATAGTGGTTTAATTTGTGGAATAGTTTTTAAATTTATTTTTCTTGATATCTTGAATTATATTTAAGTTATCATGTTAATATTATATTAATATTTTGTTTATTTATTTATTTATGTATAATATTGATTGAAAATTTGAATATGCATATTTTCATTAAAAAATTTCTAATAGATATTTAAAATAGTTTCTCTATAAAATAATCTTAGTAATAAAATACATTGATACTTACCCTTTTTTCGTAATTTGACTCTCAAAAGCAAAAGATTAGTCAAACACGATTTGCTTATTAAAAGCACTTTTCAAATGAATTAGTCAAACATTAATTACTTTTTTTTCAAAAGCAATTTTTTAAAAAGTTATTTAAAAAAAGTGATTCTAAAAATAAGCAGTTTTTAACAACAATGTCAAACAAACTCTTAAATGGGGGTCCAAATTTGGTTATTTGTGCATTCCCTGAATGGTGTCCTTCCTCGTTAGACCATCTCCAACCCCACTCTATTTTACTCTCTATTCTCTATATTTGGAGAGTAAAATAGATATATGGGTTTCCAACCACTCTCTAAAAAGTTCTATGTTCTCTATTTATAGAGAGGTGAATAGTAATTCTCCAAATTTCTCTATTATCATTTTTTTTAAAATATCATTTCTACTATTTGTAACTAACATATTATTTTTCATATAATGCTATTAATAAAATTTCTAATATTCGTAATTCTTTTTAAATATAATGCAACATTTTAAAAAATCTATTATTTAGTAAATACTACTTTCATCCCGGATTAACAATATTTTAAATATATTTTTTCAATTTTCGTCACTTTAAGAGATAATTTGATATTATTATTGATTTTCATTATGAAGAATGCACAAAATTTAAATGATAAAATAAAAATTGTAATTTAAAAATACAATACATGACAGAATAATTTAAATATAAGATAACAATACAATATATAACATAATAATTTTTAAAATCACAACAATAATTTAATAATTTAGTAGGTCATTTTCGGATTTAACAATATTAAAAAGAAATAGTGTATGATCTAGAGAATTGTTGTGTTTGTGATTGCGGTTGTGCTTGTTGATTTCTTTTTTCAATTTTTCGTAGTTGTTCTTTAAAATTTAGAATAAAATATAATTTTATACTAAATAAAGATATTTTTTTAAAAAAATAAATTTATATTACATGAAAATTATATAGGGTAATTATTTAAAAAAAAAGAAAAGAACGAGTTTATATTATGAAATAAGAAAATGAAATAAAAATAGAAATAATAATATAATATTGAGGAAAGAAAAGATTTTTTTTAAAGAGTAAAATAGAGAATTGAGTTGGAGTTGGTTGTCTGAAAAAATAGAGAACTCTATATTTGGAGAGTAAAATATAGTGTATGGTTGAAAATGCCCCTTACGACATACTCCCTCTGTCCCTAATTACTTGTCAATTTTTTTTTTTTTAGTGTCCCTAATTACTTCCATTTTGACAAATCAAGAAAAGACAAATTATTTTTACGTATTATACTCTCAATTAATTACTTTGAAAAAGATAAAACTTTTTGAAAATCTTAAGTTTTTAATTCATTTCCTTTATAATTAATAGAGATAAAATGATAAACTCACTATATCAAAAATTATTTTCTTAATAAGTGTATCAATTCAAGAAATAGAGTGAGTAACATTATAACGCCTTATAAGCCAACGCGCGAAATTTTGCATTTTGATTATCTTTAAAAATGCTAATATCCCATAGAACCATATTTTCAAACACCTGGCGGCCACCATGCTCACTCCTCTCTATCACCCGTCGGCTCCGCTGCCAGTTCAGTTTCTCCAATTGTTTATATAAGGTTTTTCTCCAAACTCAGTCATCTTCCATCAACAATGTTCTTTTGGAGTTGAAAATGTATCATTGTACATGGATGACAAGAAGCAAAGGTTGATTTGGGATCTAGGTTATGCGTATTGTGATTATGCTTAGGCAAAGTGTGTGTTTCGCATCCACAATTCCTTCTGTCTCCTCTCTATTGGTTACTTTATTATTCTCTAGTTTCTGTCTACTTATTACTCTTCCCCTCAGCTCTTATCAATCAGTGTTGCTTAGTTATTGTAATTTTCCCTATTTCAGTTCACTGTTATTGAGTATTTTTATTGCAGACTTGAACAAGTTGCTAATTTTAGTACTCCCTTCTGGTACAGTGCTACATTGATGAAGAGTGTAATGACTTTTTACTGTGGTTGGAACACAAGGCAGGGGTGGAGATATCTTCCTTGCTTTCAATTGGAAAGTCCGCTAATGGAAGGTTAAGTTCTATTTGTCTGACATAGGACATTGTGCATTTGCTATGAGAACCATCTGTTTGTATTCTTGTGAATGTTCACGTGAATATGAACAGTTGTGGAACTTTATGTTCTTATGATTGATTTCTTTTACTGTCTTTCGCAAAAAATAAATCCTTGTTTTTCTGGGAAAGGAGTTCAAAATCCTGCTGACCGGGAAAATATATTGGATTCATTGTACAGTGTTATGAGACATTCTAATAGCTTTGACGGTTAAGTCAAGTCACTTTGCCTTCTATTTGCAGGTCGCTCGTTGCTCGTCACCCTATAAACCCAGGCGATTGCTTGTTGAAGGTTCCTTACAACGTGGTATGTGATTCTTTAACTGGAGTTCTTGCAATTGTTTAATTGGTTCTGTTACTGTACCTGACAGAACTTACATTCTTATTGCAGCAATTGGCCCCTGATAATCTTCCTAGAGGAATCAATGCATTATTAGGAGATAATGTGGGCAATGTTGCTAAAGTTGCCTTGTTGATTTTATATGAGCAAAATTTGGGCAAGGTACCATGATTTTGCATGACTTTGGCTCAGATAGTAAAATTAGAGCCTCTGTTGTTTGAGCATTCGTGACCTCTGTCCTGCCGTGTTGTTTGCAGAAATCGGAATGGGACCCTTACATTACTCGTCTTCCCCGGCATGAAGATATGCATAACACAGTAAATTTTATTGATAATATGTGAACATTCCCTTATTATGAATTCTAGTTTCAGTTCATCCCTCTTTAACACTTCTTCTTCAACTTGGTGGGGGTACAACTAGTTTTCTACAAATAGATTGGAAGAGGGAATACCCCTCTAAATGAATAAAACCCGGGATGGAATTGTGTCAATAAGAGTCAGGATAAAGGAATTTTTGAATCATTCTACTAAGTTCTAGGGATCCATGGATTTGACAGAAGACATTCCATTTCTTTGTGACATCTGAGTCATACTGAGAGGCTGTATTCACTGGAAAGAGATTGTGGAGAAGGGGGGAAAATATATGTTGATGTTTGCGAGCAAGGAATCTGATTCCAGAATCATATGCTGGAAAGTTGTTATTTCAGCAAAGTTGATATTAGTTGGTTTAAAATTTGCAGATATTCTGGGATGACAATGAGTTAGAGATGATTCAACGAAGTTCCTTACATAAGAAAACAATTATGCATAAGCTGTTTGTTGAACAAGAATTCTCAACAATTAAGGAGGTTGGAAAGGTATCTATATCTTTGTCGGTTTGTTACTTCACAAGTTGTTGAAATTCATTGCAGTTTTACTTGCCTGTGTAACAGTATCAACATCCAATTTCTCCACTTCAAATCTCAGTAGTGCTATCCTGATTTAAATGTTAACCTAACTGATCACTGATCAGTAAATGATTATAGTCACTTTATGTACCCAACAACAGTGATGTTGATCTTATCTAAGAAGTTGTTGAGACACATTTACCATCAAGAAGAAAAAAATGAAGATATCAAACCTTTATTCTCTTATACCAAAATGTTATTATTAGTGATAGAAGAAGCCAGTTATGGATATTTAGCTGCCGGAGATTTAACCCAAGTCAATTTTTTTTCAATAATGGTAACATTTTATTCATCAGCATAAAAACTTGATGGTAGCAATATTTACAAGCTACAACCTTGAGTACTTTACATGGCTTTCAAAAATTGCAGAATAGATTCTGCATCCTCTACAAAGAAGACTCTTTACACCAAAGTTAGAAATTTAAAATACAATTCACTTTAACTACTTGTATGAAGCTACTCCTATCTTCAAAACATTTGTTGGTTCTTTTCCTCCATATGGTTCACCAAATGCAAGTTGGAACAATCCTCCAGCACTTCTTCTGTTTGACATGTTTTCCAGCATAGTTCCGATCTTTCAATAGATCACATGCATTTCCTGACATTATACATTTTCAGTTTACCAGGGCCACAAACAGATTCCATAGTTGGGAAGTGAAGATACAGTGAAAGGAAAAGATGGTTGTTGTTTTTAGATTCAATTTTGCATAGAAACATCTAATTTTAACTGCATACCCACTCTCTGTAGATTTTCCTGAGTTAGACAAGTCCTTCTTGCTACTAGCCATGTAAAACAATAAACCTTGCAAGGTATCTTGAGCTTTCAAATTGGATTCCATGGCCAGTTGATGTACTGTTGTCCAATATTTGAATAATATGCATATGCCTCTCTGACTGGGAGAACCTTCCTGCCTGTGCCTTCCCTTACCATGATATCTTCATTATCATTTGGCCCTTTCAATGCCTCCAAAGCTTGATAGAAATCAGCAACTATCCTCAGTTCCTAGTCATTTAATGCTTTCCTGAAAGTGAGATCCCATCCATGCTGGCTCCATACATCACTGGTAGTTGCATTATGTTGCAGTAATAACCTAAGATATCAGGGAACATGTCTCTCAAGGGTTCATTTTGTAAGTTTTGGTACCAAAATTGTACAATCTTATTCATCCATAGAGATACATATTTATAGTATAGAAAACTGAACTAACTAGCAATCAGATACCTTGATTCTGGCAGATTTGAGAATCAAGGGATGATTTTATTGATCTAATATCCTAACCTATTCAATAGCATATCAGATATGATTTTATAAGATCAATTTAAATCCTACAAAATCATATCTGATCACACTTAGATATTTACAAATCAACACTCCCCCTCAAGTTGGCATGTAAATATCTGTCATGCCTAACTTGCTTACAAGAATTTCAAACATTGGTTTAAACAAGCCTTTTGTGAAAATATCCGCAATTTGCTGGTTTGTTGTGACGAAAGGCATGCACACATTTCCTTCTTCAATCTTCTCTTTTATGAAGTGTCTGTCCATTTCTACATGCTTTGTTCTGTTATGTTGAATTGGATTGTGAGCAATACTTATGGCGGCTTTGTTGTCACAGTACAACTTCATTGGTAACACAAACAACCTTTTTAGTTCTTCCATCATCTTCTTGAGCCAAATCATTTCACAGATCCCATGGGGCATAGATCGGTATTCAGCTTCAGCACTGCTACGGGCTACAACATTCTGCTTTTTACTCCTCCAAGTCACGAGATTTCCCCAGATAAAAGTACAATATCCTGATGTAGACCTCTTGTCAATAGTAGAACCTGCCCAATCTGCATCTGTAAAGCTTTCAATGCCTCTATCTTGACCTTTTCTGAAAAAAACAATCCTTTCCCTGGTGAGCTTTTCAGATATCTTAGAATCCTGTAGACCGCTTCTTGGTGCTCTTCCTTCGGAGAGTGCATAAATTGACTCACTAAGCTTACAACAAAAGCTATATCAGGTCGAGTGTGTGATAAGTAGATCAACTTCCCCACTAGTCTCTGATATTGACTTTGGTCAACTGAATTTCCTTCTTTGTTTCCAAATTTTATATTCGGATCAATAGGTGTTTCAGTTGGATGACAACCACTCATGCCTGTCTCTTTTAGCAGATCTAGTACATACTTTCTTTGTGACACCATAATGCCTTCTTTTTGATCTTGCTACTTCTTTGATCTCGAATTCTGAGGCCAACTGTGTCTTTAAATTCTTCATTTCCGGCAAGTCATCTCCAGTAAGTATAATATCATCAATATACACTATCAGGATAGTTGTCTTTCCCTCAAGAGAGTGTCGAATGAACATGGTGTGATCTGCTTGCCCTTGAGTGTACCCTTGTTTTTTTACAAACTGAGTAAATCTCTCAAACCAAGCTCTTGGAGATTGTTTGAGCCCGTAGAGAGATTTCTTTAGCTTGCACACTCTAGTTCCATACCTTTCTTCAAAACCCGGAGGAGGATCCATGTAAACTTCTTCTTCGAGTTTTTCGTTCAAGAATGCATTCTTCACATCTAGTTGTTGAAGGGGTCATTCAAGTTTGGCAGCAATGGTCAGAAGAACCCTGATTAAATTCAACTTGGCAACTGGAGCAAATGCCCCAAGATAGTCAATTCCATAGGTCTGAGTGAACCCTTTTGCTACCAAACGTGCCTTATACCTCTCCAAGGACCCATCAAATTTGATGGTAAACACCCACTTGCAGCCCACTATTTTCTTTCCACGTGGTAGTTCCACCATTTCCCAGGTTTCATTTCGAGCATTCATCTCCTCTAGAATTGCCTCTTTCCACTTGGGAACATTCAAAGCATCTTGCACATTTCTCGGTATCTCCATTCCAGATAATTGAGAAAGAAAAACTATATAGGAAGGAGACAAGTTTCTATATGACACAAGATTTGACATGGGATGGTTTGTGACTTTTCTTACTCCTTTACGTTTGGCAATTAGAAGATCAGGGTCTAAATAACAAGGGGCAAATCAGAATTATGTTCTGGAGAATTACCTTGTATATCAGTAAGATCTTGCGGAGTGGACTTTTGGTTCTGATGAGCGTCCTTAGTCTCTTTTTCTTGATTCCGGTTTCTTCTCATGTAAACCTGCAATTCCTTTGTTTGTTCCATGTCCTTGTCATCAATTGTATCATGAAAAGGCTCTACTGTCTTAGTTTCCTTATTTTCATTATATAAGTTGGGATCTCTTACCTTATCAACGTTGCTACTACCAAAAGTACTATTTCCCGTGTCTATCATAAAAGGTAGATCCTTTTGTTTCTCGCATGTGAGGTCGCGAGAATCCGTACTATCCATTGAATCTTCACTATGTTTCTCCCCTTGAAGATGAGTTCCAAAAAATAATTGAGATTCAAAAAAGGTGACATCCATTGTGACAATAACCTTCCTAGTGTTTGGATCATAACACTTGTATTCCTTTTGACTAGGGGCATAGCCAACAAAAACACATTTTTTAGCACGTGGATCAAGTTTACTCCTATTATGATCATGAACATGAACAAATACACTACACCCCAAGACTCTCAAAGGTAGATCAGTGGTCAATCTAGAAGTAGGGAAGTATGTCGTGAACATAATAAAAGGGGTTTTAAAACCTAGAACACGGGAAGGCATCCTATAAGTGGATGTCAAAAGAGCTTATCCCCAAAGAAATTTAGGGACTCCACTTGTGAATATTAAGGCTCTAGTTACCTCCATAAGATGCCTATTTTTTCTCTCAGCTATTCCATTTTGTTGGGGTGTATTAGGACATGAACTTTGGTGCACTATTCCCTTGGAAGTGAAAAAATTGCCTAGATGGTCATTAAAATACTCTCTCCCATTTTCAGTTCGAAATATTTGAATCTTCTCATGAAATTGTGTCTCGACCATAACATAAAAAGCCTCAAACATATGTTTTACTTCACTTTTGTCTTTCAATAAGTACACCCAAGTTAGTCTAATGTGATCATCTATGTAACTCAGAAATCACCTTTTTCCATTTACAGTTGCTACCCTAGAAGGTCCCCAAACATCGCTATGGATTAACTTAAAGGGTTTTGTGGCATGGTACTTTTGGGAAGAAAAAGATGACCGTCTGTGTTTAGCCATTTCACAAAATTCACACTGGAAAGAGGATGTACTTTTATTCATAAACAACTGAGGTAACAAGAGTTTCAAATAATGAAAACTAGGATGACCAAGTCTATAGTGCCATAGCATGACTTTATTATCAACTTGAACAGAGTTCAAACAAGCTGAACTAAGATTTATTGAACTGTCCCCGTTTTCAAGAAAATAGAGACCTTCAGACTCTCTAGCATTGCCA
Organism: Solanum piurae; assembly: GCA_029582685.1. Lineage (NCBI taxonomy): Eukaryota > Viridiplantae > Streptophyta > Magnoliopsida > Solanales > Solanaceae > Solanum > Solanum piurae. The sequence goes on along the minus strand of JAJOOO010019272.1, from coordinate 2,493 downwards.
ATCATCCTCCCCGAGACCTTGCCCTGAAATACGCATGAAATAGAGTCAAAGATAGCACGACAATTAAGGTTTTGAGTCAATTTGTTGATGGACAAAAGATTATGAGACAGTTTTGGAACATGAAGGACATCAAAAAGGGTTAAAAGAGGGGTTAGTTTGACTGTCCCTTTCCAGCAATTGCTGAGAAGGAACCATGAACAATTCTGACTTTTTTATTTCCTGCTAAAGGAGTGTAAGTTGATAAAAAATGGGAATTCCATGTCATGTGATACTAGCCCCTGAATCTATGATCCAAGGACTTATACCAGAATCTGTACTCACAAAAATGGATGGTACATTACAAGCTTGGGAAATAGAACAAGTGGGAGTAGAAGAATCAGATTTACTGGTTTGGAGTTGAGGTTGGAGAACTTGGAGAAATTTGTGCAACCGCTCTACTTGTTCCTCAGTGAAAGGTCGCCTTTCTAGAGAAGATCGTAGCCCTGGTTCTTTGTTGGTACACTGAAGGGCCTGACCATGCCATTTTTCTGTTCTAGCTAGGTGGTTTCCTATGGATATTCCAGCAAGTCTCAGAAGTGTGCCCATATTTTTTGCAAAAATCACACCACGGCTTCATTGTTGTCTCTTGTCAAATTTTTTAATAGAACTCTCGACTTTTATTGATGCCGTTGGCTTCTATTTTCTTGGAAGCAGTGTTGTTTTAGTTACAAGAATAATCTTGCTCTGATACCATGTAAGTTTTGGTACCAAAATTATACAATCTTATTCATCCATAGAGATACATATTTATAGTATAGAAAACTGAACTAACTAGCAATCAGATCCCTTGATTCTGGCAGATTTGAGAATCAAGGGATGCTTTTATTGATCTAATATCCTAACTTATTCAATAGCATATCAGATATGATTTTATAAGATCAATTTAAATCCTACAAAATCATATCTGATTACACTTAGATAATTACAAATCAACACATTTCTTACCCATTTATCAAGCCAAAAAGTTTTTCTCGTACCATTCCCATGGTAAAATCAGTATTAGCTGCAAAATCTCCCATAAAGCTCTGATGAATTTCCAGTTATCCACCCCAAAAGTTGTGTTGATAGGTTTAGGCACCAGTGTCCCAGTTTCCCATAATTCTGTGTTATGACCTCCCTCCACAAGCCATTTTCTTCTTGCTAGACCTCCATAACCATTTGGACATTAAGTTCTTGTTATGTAATCTAAAGTTTCTTATTCCCTAGCCTCTTGTTGCTTGCTTGTGATTAGTCTTTTCCATCTCACCAGACTGTATCTTTTTTTTTGTGTTACCATGCCACAAGAAATTTCTCGTAGTAGCATCCAACCTCTTCTCCACGACTCCACCTTGGAAGGGAGTGGAAATAGAACCACAACATATGTAGGCGACACATCGAACACTGAGTTTATCAGAGTGGTTCTGCCTCCAAGTTACAGATACTGTGCCTTCTGTCTGGCAATTTTTTTGTCACAGTTACCAGTACATCATTCCATATCTCCATTGCTTTTGTCTTTGATCTAGGGCCAATCCCAAATATTTTGTAGGTAATGTTCCCACCTCACACCCTAGGACACCAGCTAAAATAAGAGTTTCTGCACCTTCATTTACAGGATATACCTTACTCTTCTCCGAATTTATATATAACCCTGAAACAACTTCAAGCAAGATCAATACTAATCTGTTGTGTCTGACATTCCCTTGGTTAGCTTCACAAAAAATTAATGTGTCATTAGCATAAAGAGGTAGGTGATGACTAAAGCTATTTGTCAATCTGGTGTTTATCTGAAATCCCCTGATCCAACCATTTCTAGTAGCTTTCTCCATCATGTTGTTTAGCCCCCTCCATGGCAATAATGAATCAAAAAGGGGACAAGAGGTCTCCTTGCCTGAGTTCCCTCTTTTTTTTTTTTTGATAATGGTAACTTTTCTTCTATATATCCACAGGTGTACTACAACCAAAGTGTAGTTCCCCTTCAAAAGTATTACAACTTACAACTTATAATTCAATTCTATACCTTACAAAAAGTTTAAAACATCACAAATATCTTCTGTTTGAGCTAATAGTTTTTGCTCGCACCAAAAATAAAAAAGGCCTAAACAATTCATTTTAAGATTCTGAATGTTGTTCTGAATCCCCTCAAAGCACCTTTTGTTCCTCGCAATCCAAATTGACCACCAAATGCATGCTCGGACGATCTTCCATTTTTCCTCCTTGCTCACATTACCATCCATATTCCAGCATCTTAGAACGTCTGCAATGCTTCCAGGTTTCACCCAACTAATCCCTTTCAAACTGATGAACATCCTCCAAAGCTGGTCTGTCCATTGGCCGTGCAAAAAAAGATGGTTGATTGTCTCAGCTTGTTCCCCACATAAAAAACACCCAGCAGTTAGTTGGTGACCCCTTTTGTTCAGATTATCATGAGTTAACACTGCTTCTTTGGCCAAAAGCCAAATAAAACAGTCAACTTTG
>JAJOOO010019271.1:0-14543 GCA_029582685.1 Solanum piurae | reverse complement strand
CAAGACTTGGTATGTCCTCATGGATTCGAGGATAAGACTTTTAAGTTCTTTTGTTCATGTAATAGACACTTTTAGTTTTTGTTTTGGTTGTAAGGGGTTGTGTCCCTACTTATGTTTTGTATTTGTGTCTAAGATGGCCATGTGAGACTTAGACTTCCGCTGTGTGTTTTAAAGTTGTTTTAATTAAGTTTGAATGTGTGGATGTAAATAAGTTTTTTTATTCCGCACTATTTTCATTATTGAATGCAATGAATGACTATGTGGCTTGTATAAGACCCCTTCGGGGTCGAATACGCCATGTTACGACTAGGGGGTACTCTCGGGTCGTGACAGTAGTGGTTGGTCATCCTCAGGCATGGAGAGTGATACCTGAGAATCAACAGATTGCCCATCACTGTCGGAGTTGTGCTCTAGTCTCTTAGCTACAGGCATTTTGCCTTTGCCTTTGTCTCCTTTTTGGGGTGATTTCTTGCCCTTTTTTTGTGTAAACAACTGCTCCCTCAGTTATTACAATGCCCCATGCTCGTTTGCGGGGCGGCATGCCACTCTCATCGAAATTATTCCTAGCCATATCTGCAATAGACATAAAAAACATGTTAGAATTCATTCAAGAAAAATGAAGAATTCAAGTTGCAAAAAGACTCGGCGAGTCACTTAGGAGAGCCAGATCGGGCTCACTGAAAGGACCAGCATGAAAATTTCCCAAAAAACAGGCATGTCAGTGATATTAAGGGAACTTCAGTGAATCGTCGACACAACTGGGCGAGTTCATACTAGCCCGCCGAATTTGTCAATTTTTTAGGGTTTGAAGCACAGAAAGGGCGATTAAAGGAACCTTTCGACGAGTCACCGAGTGAACTCAGCGAGCTCAGGCTTCGTGCCTAAAGTTACAGACTCAACTCAACCAATTTAAGAAATTATGGGTGATCCAATGGGGACGTTGGAGAACCACCGAACCGTTTGGTGAGCTCGACCCAGCTCCCAAACTGCCTAACGTGCCAAATTTCAACCCCGTTTCCCAAAATTAAGATCGCATCCTACGAAATCAAAATCAAACACACACACTATAAAATTTAACTCAGACCCATAGGACCCATGCCTTTAGGGTACTCAGACTTCCCCTGATTTGGCCAAAATTGGCCATTTGATGACTTTTACCCTTTAGAATGATGTCAACCACTCCATCATTAAGAAAATTACGTCATTTGGCTCAATTTGGGGTTACTCAGACTTCAAAAAACTAGACCCAACAAAAATTGACTGCACCCATGACTTTAGAATTAATTTTAAAGCATTAAACATGGGGATTCATCATTTTAAGTAATTTAGGAACAATTTCGAAACCAATACAGACAATTCGGCATATTAAACAAGATTTAAACACAGACCCAACACAAAACAACACCTATTTAACGAAATAATTCTATTTCAACCACTCTTTGAAAGTTCGGGGTTCAGAAAATCAACCCGAGTACCGAATAGAGAATTGGATAAGTTACGCGGCAAAGTAATCCAAATCCAAGCACGATATCAAACAAACAAAAAATTCGAGTAAAAATGGGAAAGTAATGAAGATCTAAAGTGCGGGTGAGAGTGTACGAGTCTAGAAATGAGAGAATATGAAAGATTTTGAAATTTTGAACCATTTGCCCTTTTAAAACCTTTCAATTCGTGGCCATTTCGGTGGTATTAGTTGACCACACCGAACCACTCAGCGATGTATCGAGTGGTAACTTACCTCGCAGAGTTTTAAAAGACCTCCAGTCAATATAGAGGTCAAAATGGAGTAAAAGCTTAGGCTCGCCAACCTTTTCGACAGGTCGCCAATTCAGCAATTGGCCCGCCGAGTTTTACAAACTCCCACTTCAGATTTTTGTAGGTTCAACAATGGTCCAAGTTAGGCTCGCTTATATCTTCAGCGAGCTGCCGACTGAACTCTTGGCTCGTCAAACTGCATATTCTCAAACACAGTCAACTTTTCAACCTACACAATCAACACCCGTTATTCAAAATTAAACTTAAAGCATTAAGAACTTAGGTTGCCTCCAAAGAAGCGCCTTAGTTAACGTCGTGGCACGACACAAGTACCCATTCAATATTCATTTTTGGTGTTTGCTATTCTATCACTAGGCAACCCCCCTTGTTGTCTTGGGTTCAAATGTGAAAAAATCTGATCCATTTGGGTCTCCAATAGCTTGATTGAGATGGAATGAGAGATGATAGTCTGATTAAGGGTAGAAACGTCTTCCTTCATCTGTTTTAACACTTTGTCGGATCCCTCAACTTTGTTGAGAATGCGTGAGAGCATATCTCCATGCGAACATCTTCAGATTCCTTGGGATTTTGACACTCGTGGGGAGGAACATACATATCTGTATCCCCTTCTCTTTCCTTTGAAGTGGTGTTATGATCACACCAATCTCTGTCATGATCTCTCTATCCCTCATCTATGTTCCAGCCCTTCTTTCAACCCGGTCTTAGGTAGTTAGCATGATAACCTCCTCCTTGATTGTCTAGGAAGTTAACTTCCTCGTTGTATAGTCCCTCAAATTTTGCTTCCTCAGGGTTCACTCCACCAACACCCACAACATTAAGAGACTTCGTACCAACACCCATGAAAGTTTTGCAAAAATATCAAGCTCGGTCATCATCTTTCCCTTGTTTTGGTCTCTCTCGTGATATTTTTTCGATCTGCTCCATTATCATTCTAAAGTTTAGAGGAGAGACTTGGTCCTCACGAGTGTACCAATCCCTATTGACCTTGTGTAACACCCAGAAAATTAATAGCTGAAACTAGAGCCTTATGTATGAGTTTTAGAATTTAATGTGTTGTTTTGATTTATAAAAAGGTCTCCACATACTAAGAATAAAGATTTTAGGGGCTAAAAGTCAAGATACGACACCCCAAGGACCAACCAAGCATCCTTGAGGAGGACCCTAAATTAGCCCCCAAAAATTTGGCTAACTATAATGTTCAAGGAAGGGTTCACGACTGGTGAAGGTCTTCACTGCCCTTGGAAGCATTCGTGAAATAAGGCCTTAGCCGTGTATGCAAGGAGGTAGGTTCACGCGAGGGTTCAAGGGTCGTGAAAGCCTCAACCATCCTTGGAAGCCCTCGTGGAACCTTGCCTTAACTGTGTAGGCAAGGATGCATGTACACATGAGGCTTCACAAGGAGTGAAAGCCTCCACCATCCTTGGACAACCATCATGGAAAAATGCCTTAGCCGTTTAGGAGAAGGGTCAAGTCCATACGTGGGTTCACGGAATGTGGAGGACACCACTGCCGTTTGAAGACCTCTCGTGAACTTTGCCTTTGCCATTTGGGCGAAGAGGCTAGTCCACACGAGGGTCCACAATCTGTGAAGGAATTTACTGCCTATGAAGACCCGTCGTGAAGCTTGCCTTAGCCATTTGGGCAAGAGGCATAGTTCACGTTAGGGACCATGACACGTGGACAAGTCCACTGCCCGTGAAGATCCCATGTGGACCATGCCTTAGCTTCACAAGCCGAAGGCACAAGTCCAAGGGAGGGACCACGACACGTGAAGCAGTCCATTGCCCGTGCAGCCCCTTGTGGACTTTGTCTTAGGCGCATGGACAGTCCACACGTGGGCGAAAGGGGGCTATTTCGTAATTTTAGTTTTTAAGTCCAATTAAGTTGGTCTATTTTATATTATTTTTCAATAAACATATAAGGTATTTTAAGTCAATAAACACCCAAACTAAATCAGTTTCACAAAGACCCAAATCAAAATCAAAAGTTCATCTTCCTCACAATATTTCTCTCTTTAAAAACCCAGGAAGAAGTAGAGTAAAATTGAAGCTTGGGCTTGAATAAATCAAGGGGTTTCATCAAATTATTTGAAGATTCTTCATAAAGCTATGGTAGTTTTTAACTATGGGTATATCAACTTATAGAGCAACTTCATAACTTGATTTCAAATCTTACAATTTCCTCATAAGTTAGGGTTTTGTTCGAATAACATGGGTTCTCTTTAAAAACGTTTTCCATGGTTAATTTATGTTGGGTTATGATTGAATTGATGATTTAAGGTTGATTTATGGTGAAATTCCCCGAAGAACCCATGGATTCCCTATATTGCAAAATTGTGATCATAATGTGGGTTGATTGATTTTAGAAGCATGTAAATGGGTCTTGTTTAGATTACTTGAATTATGATATTACCGATATCTAATGTAGAGATTCTACATGTTGGGTTAAATATTATTCATGATTCTTGAAGGGTAAATAATGAGAATTTGTACATGAATATGAGAATTATACATGTGCTTCAAGGTTTATGTTGAAATTAAGATTCTATGACTATGGTGTAATTGTGGTATTGATTGAAAGGTCATTATCCCCTATAACCTTACACATTATTATGAATGAATTAATTATGACTATGATGATCTTGTTGTGTTGAATGAAAGAATATTCTCATGAACTCTATGAACATGATGTGAACGGTTTACTCACATATTGATGATTCTAAGGTTGAAAGGCCATTCTCACCTAATTAATCTATGAGCTATCATGATACTATTTTGGTTTGAGTGCAAGGGCATTATTTCATGAACATGAACATAAGTAAAGACTTAACATGAATTTAAAGGGAATTATGTTTAGCACCAAGTGGATAGGAATATGAGATGGAAGCTTTTACGCCCGTTAGTCTGGCTTCCCAATGGGTTCCTCTGACGCCAGTTAGTCCGGGTTCCCAAAACAGTTATCTCATGAGATGGAAACCTTTTACGTCAAATAGTCCGGGTATCTAGTAGCAATCTCATTATCCTATAAATATGTGCCCACATAGGTCTTTAGCTAGTGGATCCACCTAGGCTATCAAACATGAGTTCTACCTTAGTCAAGTAGGACACCTCTTTTTGGTATGGAGACATGCCACCAGATTCCATGTAGCTCACTTGGTCTATGTCGGTTAAGGCTATATTTCCCTACATGACAAGAATATTAACTATGACAAGAACATGAATATGAACTATAACTATGGATTCTTAAGAGGTTCTACTTAGTATGAGTGGGGGTATGGGACTCCATTTATGCATTGAACAAGTAGGCTTTAAGAGTAGTTGTGGTGTGTGATGTTTGCATAATCAACGACACAACTTACAATGTAAGTGTCTACGATCGTGCAATAGTATAATAATCCAACCAAAGGTTAGGGTCGAGTCCCAAGGGAGTGGTTTCTAGAATTAATAGAAAAATAAAATATAGTTCTAACTAGTTGAATCTAAAGACATTAACGATTAAAACTATTGTAAATTAAAGGGGGGACACAAAAGTGTCAATTAACAATTTGGAGGTTTTGTCACAAATATAGAAAAAATAGCAAAATTAGCAAAGAAATCAAGTATGAGGGGAAATTCTTGCCATGTGACCGTAATACAAATTAATCTAGATTATTGGGTACAAGCTTTCGATAGAAAATCTATAGAATAATAGTGACTAGTCTAAGCTTTAAATGGAAATAAGTTCTCTCTCGAACAACTTACCCCGTTTCTAATAGATTCCTCTCGGACACCCACTCGCCGTATGAAGACCAGCCTACGCCTTACCCTATTCACTTTCTCGAGCTTAGTGTTAGGATATGGGACTAGGGATCACCCTCTCAAGGCTCAGCACACTAGAACAAAAGGCAAAGTGAGACCTTTCGGCGACTCGCCAAGTGGACTCGGTGATGCTCATACCTTCATTTTGTCGTTCTTTTCAGCCCCTTTTCGTTCCTTTTTGCGATGTGGTGTCCATGCTTTCCTTTAAACTTCAAAATACCTGAAACTTGAGGGTTCTCATCATATATTGAGATAAAATAAGCATTTGAAGGCACAATTTCTATTAAAATATAACCCAAAATGAGTCCAATTTGTGGAGTCATTAGGTTCATGTGGATGTTTTCGTCTATCACAAAAGTCTTAAATATGTGTTTACTCAAAAATACTATAATCTCCGATAAAGAAGGTGGTTACAACTTTTAAATGATTATGACATGAGTGTCCTTTACCACCATGGCAAGGCTAATGTAGTTGCAGATGCCCTTAGTAGATTGTCCATGGTAGTGTGGCTCATGTAGAGGATGAAAAGAGAGAATTGGTTTGTGATGTGCATGGGTTGGCTTAGCTACGTGTTCAACAAGTGGATTCCGCCAAGGGTTGTGTCATGGCCCATAATAGTTCTAAATCATCATTCGTGATGGACGTGAAGTCTAAGCAAGACCTTGATCCTATATTAGTTGAGTTGAAAGAGTCGGTGCTCAACAAGTCCGTTCAGTCTTTCTCCCGAGGGAGAGATGGGTTGTTTAGGTACCAAGTTCGATTATGTGTTCTGGATGTTGTTTTCTTGAGAGAGCAAATTCTATTAGAGGCTCATGGTTCTAGGTATTTTATTCATCTGGGAGAAAGTAAGATGTACCATGATCTACAGGAAGTCTATTGGTGGAATGGTATGAAAAAGGATATAGCGGATTTTGTAGCCAAGTGTCCGAATTGTCAACAAGTTAAAGCTGAACACCAAACACCTGGAGGCTTGTCCCAAGATATAGATATACCCAATTCGAAGTGGGAGGATGTGAATATGGATTTTGTGGTGAAATTTCCTCGTACTCGAAGGCAACATGATTTTATTTGGGTCATTATGGATAGAATGATAAAATCAGACCACTTTATTCCAATCAAGGCTTCCTTTTCAGAGGAAGAGTATGTCATATTGTACATCAAGGAGATAGTGAAGTTTCATGGGGTTCCTTTATCTATTATTTCTAATCGGGGTACTCAATTTACTTCACACTTTTGGAAGGCATTCCAAAAAGGGCTCGGTACCAAGGTTAAGCTTTGTACCGCTTTCCACCCTCAAATGGATGGTCAAGTGGAGCGCACCATCCAAACCATAGATGATATGTTGAGGGTAGGTGTTATAGACTTCAAGGGTAATTGGGATGACTATCTACCATTAATAGAGTTTTCTTAAAAAAATAGTTATCACTAAAGTATTTCCATGGTTCCTTTTGAGGCCTTGTATGGTAGGCGATGTAGGTCTCCGATTGGTTGGTTTGAAATAGGTGAAATAGTTCTTATTGGTCCTGAACTAGTTTATGAGGCCATTGAGAAAGTCCGACTCATTAGAGAGAGGTTGATGATGGTCCAAGGTCGGAAAAAGTCTTAGGCCAATGCTAGAAGGAGGGATATAGAATTTGAAGTTGATGATTGGGTCTATTTAAGAATCTCACCTATGAAGGGTGTGATGAGGTTTGTCAAGAAAGGGAAACTTAGTCCCTGGTATGTAGGCCCATATCGAATCTTGAAACGTGTTGGGAAAGTTGCCTATGAGTTAGGCTTGCCAAATTAGTTGGCTCCGGTTCATCCGGTATTTCATGTGTCTATGCTCAAGAAGTGTATTGGTGATACGGTATCCATCATTCCCTTAGAAGGGTTGGAAGTTGGTGAGAGCCATTCATATGAAGAGGTTCCGGTAGAAATGTTAGACCGGACTTGCCTTTTGTTTTCACCACACCCCCAACTTAGGCTTTTGACATAAGTTGGCTATTCAATCAACTACAAATCACGAGGATTATGGGTAGTGGATTTAAGAAAGGTCATGTTTTCATCAAGTTTCTTCCAAAGAAAAGTAAGGGCTTAATGGGTGTTTAAAAGAGGTTCACACACTCACAAGGTAGTCCACAAAAGAGGTATATATTAAATTGGCTCACACTCTTTTGAAGTTCCCTCAGATCATATCAACAGATAACCTTACTTAGTCGACCGAACCAACGAGGTAAATTCTAGGTATCATCTGCATGGTTCACAGTAAGCTCATCACACAAGGCATTGACACCAGAGTCAAACAAGACTCCACACTTTTGCTAGTGTGAAACATTCATGACAAGAGAATCAATTCGATAATTGTTGTGTCACAACTTGAGTCTTTGAGTATACAATTGATTGTTGCATGAGTAAGTTGAGTCTTGTTATGTACATTCATGGTTGAGTCTTGTGTAGCACTATTTGAGACATCCTTTTAGTTCGTCAATCTGTACCTTTCTAACACATTCCACACTCTGACATGCACAATCAACACACCATTAATTCTAAAACAAACATAAAGAGCTAAAACCTTGGGTTGCCTCCAAAGAAGTGCCTTAGTTAACGTCGTGGCACGATGCAAGTCCTCACTAAAACTTCATTCTTTGGATTGTCCATAGTATCACTAGGCAACCCCCCTGTTGTCTCGGGTTTAAATGAGACGAGATGTGACCCATTTGGGTGTCTAACTGTTTGATAGATATCCAAACAGTCTCATACATATTTCTTGTTTAAAACAGGCACATGATACTCTCAAATTACACTTCTTTTAAGAAGCACAAGCGATCGTTATCAAGTAAAGAACCCAACTTGTAGGTTGGGGTCGATCCCACGAGGAAAATGGTTTAGACTTAACTTTAACCAACAATTATATTCGTTTAGTCATATTACTTCCAGAAACAAGTAATTAAAGGGGGGGATTTGTGAAACAAATAGTAATAACTCAGTAAGTAATCAGTAAACAAAAGTCAATTTCGGTTGTTATCAAGATGAGAAAATTAACTAGGGCATACGTGTTCCCCACAAGCTCATGACGCAGTAACCATAATAATAGCAATCCTTTCCTAGTGTACTACATGCAAAGTGATAAGTTAGGTATCTCTAAATCCTTGGTCCGACATCTAGGGAATTTCACCCCGCACCTTGGTCTGGCTAGGTGTGTATAATTTACTAACCCTTACCTTTACCTGATATTAGACACTTTTAAACAAAAAATTATCAATGCATGCAAAACAATATTGAATAATTGCTTATTTACTATTCATACTTTGTTAATCGCTCATGGTTCCCACAACCCTAGTTGTGGATCTTAGTTACCCATAATCATATGAACATAATTCATTATTTTAGATGAAAGAATTATGAACTTACGTAGGAAGAATAATAAACCCAGAAATTCAACTTGAATTACAACACCAAAATCTTCAAAACGAACTCAGGAACTTAAGAATTGCTTAAAGTTGCAAGTTAATCTCCCAAGTCAAGAACTAAAATAAAAGTAATAAAATATACCCCTAAAAATGAGGTTTATATGCTCTATTTATAGAAAACAAGTCCTAAATAAAAAGAGAAACAAAATAAGAAAAGTTTGTTCAGAGACGCGTCTTCATTCCACGAGACTGACTCACGGACCGTCAATGAATCTACGGTCCGTGAGTCCCTTCCGTCAGCCAGGACTTAGAAAATAGTTTAGCTTCCAAACATCAGCTTCTCTGAAACAAACGATGGAACTGCAGTACGGACCGTAGATTGATCTACGGTCCGTCAACCCCTCTCCGTAGCTCAATACTTGCAATCTTCAAAAAGCAGGTACAGGAACCCTCTTAGTATCCATCTACGGAAGAACAGTACCGTCCGTAGATCAATCTACGAACTGTCAATGGTCACCCTGGTTCCACACTTGATCAGATTTCCCTGATTTGTCTTCCACGCCTTGTCTGCTGATTTACGACCACCACCTACGGAGGGTCAATGGACCTACGATCCGTAGATCACCTCCGTAGATGCCCTTTTCTGCATTTCTTTCAGCTGTCTCTTTACTTCAGCCCTGAACATCTCTCCTGCAAAATATGATAAAATTACATAAAAACAAATACAAAAAGGCCCTAGACACACAAAACTTTGTAAGTGAAATGTCTTAGAAATACCTTAAACTCACGGTATATCAACACCCTCAACTTAAATTTGTTGTTTGTCCTTAAGCGACACACTAAGACTCTAAACGACACTTGTATAGAAGCAAGTATTTCAAGCGCAAGCAATCACATGGCTCTCTATCCCACTCACTTTCCGGGTGCAAAAGTTGTTCTCTTAGACTCAACAAGTTAATTCATGCGGATCAAATTATGACAACGATCGACCAACCAACACACAACATACACTATTTTACTATCACCAAAGTACCAACTTTCCGACAATGCAACTAGTGCCCTTACTTCAAACGAAATCTCTTTTCTTTCACGCAATGACTATGATTTTGAGTACAAGGATTCATTTAACACTCACCCTCATAAGTAACTTCAAGTACAATTAATGCTCAGTACCATAGGCTTGCCCTTATTTTCACTGCTTAGACTCTCAAAACTAGATTCTAGGATCACTATAGGACATTCTTGGGTTGTAACGTAGGGTCAGGGTCAGGTGTGGTACATATGGGTACTTCTTAGTGACTTTCTGTCCTCCTTGACATTACACTAGGCTTTAAACCTCCTTTTTGCCCTATTTTTGCCATCCTCCCATTTTACCTTCTTTCCCTATAAAGTGGCACTTCTCCCAATTTAGCTCCAGATTGCAGTCTTCACACCTTTTAATCACCTCAGCTAAATGATCCAAACATCGATCAAAAGAGTCACCTACCACAGAGAAAAAATCCATGAATACTTCAATAGTGTCCTCCACCATATCAGAGAATATTGACATCATACAACGCTGGAAGGTCGTTGGAGCATTGAACAACCCAAAGGGCATCCGTTTAAAGGCGAAAGTCCCATAAGGGCAAGTGAAGGTGGTCTTCTCTTGGTCCTCCGGAGCAATAGAAATATGATCGTAACCCGAATAACCATCAAGAAAACAATACCAACCCTTACCAGCAAGTCTTTCCAACATCTGATCCATGAATGGCATAGGGAAATGGTCTTTTTCTGTCCAAGAATTTAGTTTCTGGTAGTCCATGCAGACTCTCCATCCAGTCACGGGCCGCATCGGAACAAGCTCGTTTCTCTCATTAGGCACCACAGTAATCCCACCTTTCTTGGGCACACATTGAACAGGGCATACCCAACTACTATCTGCAATGGGAGAGATAACTCCAGCATCCAACCATTTAATGATCTCCTTTTTAACTACCTCTTGCATAGGTGGATTTAATCTTCTTTGGTGCTCAATACTAGGTTTGTGATCTGGTATGAATTGGATTTTGTGGGAACAAATACCAGGAGGAATCCCAATAATATCCGCAATAGTCCACCGAATAGCTCGTTTGAACCTCTTTAACACAGTTACCAAGCACTCTACTTGTCTCGCATTTAGATCTGCCGCAGTGATGACCGGCAAAGTGTTATCTCTGCCCAAGAATACATACCTCAAATGTAGTGGTGGAGCCTTAAGCTCCAATTTCGATGCCTCCACAATAGATGGTCTCGCTGGTGGGGACTCACAATTTTTCATGTCTAACTCATACTTCTTTTGTTTTTACCGATATTCACACCTATCGAGTGCAACTACCAACTCATCGTACTCGTCTGTACCATTACTATCAAAATTCATCATAACTCCTGCTAGTGCCTCAACACTGAGTCGCTCTTCAATTTGCACTTCTGTTCCACTCTCAACTCTTAAGTTATAACAGATATCGTTTGGAGCTCACCACTCTTCTTCATGGATCTACAAATGTTGAAAGTTGCTTCTTCATTGTTCAGTCTAAACTTCATCTGTCCCTTCTCCATATCAACCAATGCACGACCTGTGGCAAAGAATGATCTCCAAAGGATGATGGGAACATCAAAATCAACCTCACAGTCAAGAATCAGAAAATCTCCTGGAAAGATGAATGACTCCACTTTTACTAGCACATCATGGAGTACACCAGTGGGCCTTTTTACAGTTCGATCGGCCAGAAGTAGTAGCATCGTAATAGGTGTTGGATCCCCTAAACCCACCTTCTTGTAAATAGACAATGGCATGAGGTTGATGCTAGCGCCAAGATCACACAATGCCTTAGCTAAGTGTAACAACCTGATAGTACATGGGATCGTGAAAGCACCAGGGTCTTCCTTCTTCTGCACAAGAGATCGTGTAGCAATAGCGCTACAATGCTGCAATCTATCATCATCTTCAAAACTCATAGACCTTTTCTTCGTCACCATATCTTTCATAAACTTCGCATACCTAGACATTTGCTCCAAAGCTTCTATCAAAGGAAAATTGATGAAAAGCTCCTTCAACATAGTGATGAACCTGCGATATTTACCATCTTCAGTATTTTTCACTAACCTCTGTGGAAAAGGTTATGGAGGTCTAGGTATGGGGGCCACTTTCTGAGATATCTCCAATTCTTTATCTGTCACATTCTCAGACTCTTCTCTAACTTTTACCACATCATCTTATTTTCTAATCTCAACATCCACCACAGATGGCATAGGTGGATATATGGTTTGCTTACCCCCTCGAGTAGTAATTGTCATACAATGACCATCATTCTTTGAATTCTGGATGGTGTTGCTAGGGAGAGTGCCAGGTTGACGTGGGTTCACTGTAGTAGACAACTGAGTCATCTACTGCTCTAGATGCTTTATTGACACTACATGGGCATCAACGTTTGACCAATACCAGACAAGTCATTTCTCATCTCCTTTACATTATGATCAGTTGCATCAAACCTTCTCATCATCTTATGCATCATATCTTCAATATACGCCATATTGCCTCCAGCTTCCCTGGTACCAAATTCCCTACTTTTGAGGGGGAACATAACGTCCAACCCAATCATTTATGTTGCCATAGTTGTTCCGGTTGTAGTTGTTGTCGCGACTGAGGTTCCCTTCCCGGACATATTGACCCTCTCGGTTGTAATTGCCATAGTTCCGACATTGGTATACTTGACCTTGGCTCCGATTCTCCATGTTGGATCCTTGGGCGTTTGATCGGAAACCTCCTATCTGATCATTCACCCCATAAGCATCCTCTTCATAGTAACACTCTTCAACTGGTGGTGGCGTTCTAGTCAAGTAATTCACAGCATTTACCTTCTCTGCACCTCCGCTCACATGCTTCAATACCAACCCCAACTCGGTCCTCATCTGAGCCATCTCCTCACGAACCTCATCCGTAGACTGGTTGTTTGTAGCATGAATGACAATGGTGTTTCTCCCAGTATCCGACCTCCTAGTGCTCCATGCTTTATTGTTGCGAGAGATCTTCCACAGTTTTTCTGCAATCTGTGCGTATGTGCACTCACCATATGATCCTCCAGTAATAGTGTCTAGCACTACTTTATTGTTGTTATTTTGACCTCGATAAAAATATTCCTTCAGTGATTCATCTTCAATACGGTGATTCAGAACACCTCTTACAAATAAAGTGAACCTGACCCAAGAGCTACTCACAGACTCTCCAGGTAGTGCCACAAAATTATTGACCCTATCTTTGTGATTGAGCTTCTTGAAAACTGGATAATATCTTGCTAAGAACACATCCTTTAGTTGCTCCCATCTATAGGTTGAGTTATAAGAGAGCTCAGTGAACAATAAAATGGAATCTTCTATCAGTGATAAAGGGAACACTCGCAACCCGATGACATCCATATCTAAGTATGGTCGACCTACATAGCTTCTGCAAACCACCCTTAGCTTGGCTACGGGAACATGTGGGTCCTCTGACGGTGACCCCAAGAAAAAGCCCCTTGCTGTAAGCATCTGCATCAAGCTACTGGTCACTACAAATGTGTGCCCCAGAGGCAAATAAGGTAGGACAAGAGGTCCATCTTAGTCAGCAATATTGACGTTGCCCCTATAGTTGTCATGCAGTCGTGGGCCTGGTGGATCCTGCACCCTTAATGTATTTCCCAATTGATTTTCAGCTGGAACTTGGTTGTCCTCACCAACTACCCTCGGAGGTTGCAACTCAACGTCATCACCTAGATTGCCTCCAATACAATTAACTTGAACTCCTTGATTGTTCATTCTTCGCAAAGTTCGGTTCAACTCTGGATCGTAAGGAGTAAGTGGTTCACCCTGGCTCCGTGTACTTGGCATACACTAGAGTCGGAATATGAGAGATACAAAAACAAAAATACAAAGTAAAATGAGGAAATATTTGACTAAAGTTCAATAATGTGGCTAAAATAAATCTAAAAGCCAATTTTTTTCCGGTAGCGGCGCCAAAATTTGATACTCTTAAATTACACTTCTTTTCAGACAAATAAGCGATCGTTATCAAGTAAAGAACCCCACTTGTAGGTTGGGGTCAATCCCACGAGGAAAATGGTTTAGACTTAACTTTAACCGACAACTATATTTGTTTAGTAAAATTACTCCCATAAACAAGTAATTAAAGGGGGGATTTGTGAAACAAATAGTAAGAACTCAGTAAGTAATCAGTAAACAAAAGTCAATTTCAGTTGTTATCAAGTTGAGAGAATTAACTAGGGCATACGTGTTCCGCACAATCTCATAACGCAGTAATCATAATAATAGCAATTCTTTCCTAGTGTACTACATGCAAAGTGATAAGTTAGGTATCTCTAAATCCTTGGTCCGACATCTAGAGAATTTCACCCCGCATCTTGGTCCGGCTACGTTTGTATAATTTACTAACCATTACCTTTACCTCATATTAGACATCACATCGATGTTTGGCTTAGTTATTACTTCGCACCAATCGACACTAGCCTATTAGATAGTATCACACTAAATCTATGTTGATAATTCTTTTCTTGTTGATTACCTCCTT
>JAJOOO010019270.1:0-14382 GCA_029582685.1 Solanum piurae | reverse complement strand
AAGAACTTTGGGATCTTTTGGGGGTTTTGGAATTAATGACTTAATTCGGGTGGTTAAAGGGTTAAAATAGTTTATATAGGTGTATAAAGTCTATTCAAAATGACCCAACTTAATACTAACTTACAAAGGAATTTCCTAATTTGCCCTCACTTAGGCATCATGGTGCCAGATACCACGACCCCCTCTTCACGATCCGTCAAGGGCACCACCAGCCTTGAAGGTCCCCGTGGTCCCTTGACTAGTAGCTAGGCTACCTTGACATGTCTCCCACAAGGTGAAGGCATCCCCGAGCCTTCCCATGGGCCGTGGTCTTCACCACGAGCCGTGAAGTGGATTGTAAAGGGGAGCCTTCTTAGGAAAGCCTTAGGGAGGCTACTGCCTCACCACCATGTGTGGTACCGCGGGGTTTGGTGGCCTCCACGGGTCGTGAAGACGTCGTGGTCATGGTGGGAAGTGCCTTGGCCAATTTGGGGCAGCCTTAGCCCTTGCCTAATTTTCCTTGGATTTTTCCCTTCTCCCTTGACGTTAACCCTCACGCTTAGCCCTAGTTGGCTTACTAAACTACAGGGGTGTAACACTTTTTATGTTGTTTTGGTACTAACTTAGCTTCCATAGGTACCATGGCTCAAAATCAATCTATTACCTATGCACGAGGGACCATGTCCAAGTTAGTCACCCCCTCCAAATGTATGATAGAGGTGGAAAATGATACGGTTACGTCCCACCTACCACCAGGGTCTCCCCCACGGCCCCCCGCACTACTAGGATTAGAGCCTAACATGTTAGCTCCGATGAGGTCACTACCCCCAGTCTGAGGAGGGGCCATACAGATCGGAGCACAGGCTGGCTCAGAGTCGCAGTCCGGCTCTACTTCTAGCAGCAGTACCGCTTCTTCATTTGATGCTGATAGAATAGGCGACAGCCTAGCACCTACCGAGTCGACCCTGCTCCTAAGGCTAATGAGCCGAACAAATGGTGTGTCCCTTGCCAGTATCAGATTTATGAGAATGGCATGATGTTGAATGAGCACCGAAGGATGACCAAGATTGTGACTATGGATCGTAGGGTCCTTACAGGCAGCCTCCACACTGCACCAGCTATTGAGGAGCACTTCCAAAGACAACAATGTGAGTGGATGGCACGGAGCCTCAGGAAATACAGTGAGGAGATAACTAGAGAGTTTTATGACTTTTATGCTGCCACCATCAGAAATTCCATCTCTAAACGGGCCATGCCCGTATCTCAACCTCTATTTCAAAATCCACATTAGTGCGGGGTTGAAGATTCAACATCTCAGAGGTCACGATTCGCAGGTTTATATATGGCCCAACCTATATTCTGCCCATTAATAAAGCAGAATATGAATACATGATGGGCATTGTCTAGAAAGAGTCTTTCCAAAAAGGTGATGAGCAGAGGGAGACACTTTTGAGGTGTTTGGCACATCTTATTGTTGCGGATAGAGAGCGCGCCGAGTGGGTTCATACTCTTAGCTGGGTATTAGAAAGGCTACATTGAGGTTTTCTGTGAAGTTCTTCTGGTTGTTAGTTCGAAATAGAATGTTCCCGACTCAGGCGGACAATGTCGTTACAAGGGACCGGGCCGTGAGGCTGGCAGCCGTTATGGTATGTTTGGAGATTGACTTTGCCCGTATCCTTATTACGGAGATCCATGAGAGGGCCTTCAAGGACACCACCACCCTGCCCTTCCCGTGCCTTATTTTCAGCTCTGCAGGGATGCTTCTATACCTGTTTGGCAGTGTGACGTGTTTCTAGAGGCAACCAAGTCTCTGGACATCGGTCTCATTCAGGATGATGCCAACTTAGCTTCACCTCGGAGGGAGCCACAGGTTGAGGTACCATCTTTTGGTGATGATCTTGCTGCAGATGTAGAGCAGATGCAGGATGATGACACTGCCATTCCAGCCCCTACAACGGATTCCCAGGCTCCACCATCTTCGACCACTAATCAGGTCCCTAGCTCATCCCATGCCACTCCCTCTTCAAGGACCACTCCCATTTCTCTAGCTCGACTTCAGAAGCTAGAGACGCAGATGGCCACATTGCTGCAGCATATGAAGTTGTGGATGCAGCGCTCTATTGCGGAGTCTGATCTGAGGATAGAGCAAATGATGGATCGAAAGATTCAGGCCATTTATAAGTGCATGGATGCTTTCGAGTTGAGAGTAGTGGAGAGGCCAGCCCCGATCATTGATGTGACCACATTCCAGCAGGAGTTGGCTAGCCTCCATGCTGATGTTTTTGTACTCCTAGCCCCCATTGAGACTGAGCCAGAGTCTGCCTCTGCAACATCGGATGATGAGGTGGTGATGATTACTCTATTCGGCGATACTATGCCACCACCAGATTCTTCCCGTGTTGCTGGGAAGCGCCATCGCTCTAATTACACTTTTGATGCTGACGAGGATAACAGATTGAAAAAGAAAGAGCGCTAGCAGTTGGAGGAGGCCACGAGAAAGTCGATTCTTTATGAGGAGAGGAGACAACAACGAGCTTGTGAGGTGGATGTTGGCCCATCTGGCACTCCGAGCACTACTGATGGGGTCCCTAGTGTTGATCCAGCCGTCTACGGGAAACTGGCCCCACCCACTTCTTGAGAGGTCTTCGGAGTATATGCGCCATAGGTTTGCTTCACCCTATGTTTTACTTTTGATTTTTGTGCATTGAGGGAAATTGCACCTTATTTTGTTGGGGGTGGGGTAAATGGAGTGTGTGTCACAGGGTGAAGTCTGAGTAACCCAACTCATAATCCTCCTTTAGGGTTTTCTTGCCCGTGTTCTTTTCTCCTAAAGGACCATCTTATTTTATGTTGAATCGGCATGTTTAGGTTTGTATGTGTTAAAGTAAGTACAAGAATGAAAGCATGATGGCATAAAAAAACATGAAATTGATACCCATCCAAAAAGTTTAAAATGTGCTAGATCTTTAGGCTTAGTGAGTTGAATGTGTTGGATCTCAATATGACATGATAAGGAACTGGTTTGAACTCATGACTTAAGATAAAACTTGAACTGGGTAGTCTAATAATATGATAATGAAATAATGTACCAAGTGTGTGTGAGAAAAGTTTGAATGTTCATACAAGTTGTGTCAATCTAGAACTTGCCCCGTTGGTCCTGCTAAGATAATCTAGGCTAGATGTTGGGAAATGATCATATGCCCTTGTTCAAATAAGTCCACTCAAGCCTAAAATGATTCAGCCAATTGAAAAAAAATGTTCCCATTGATCCAAATGTTTGAGCCTAATATAGACCACTTCTTTCAATCCATCTAACTCACCTTCCCTAAAATAATTGTTTTGGCCCTGGTTCTTCCTTGGACATGTGAACCTTGACTTAGGCCAAAAGCCTAAGTTGAGGGTGGCAAATTCAAAAAGTTACCTTGATCTTGGTCTCGGTCCGACATCGGATATTGTGCACCTCAACTCATGGAAAGTACATAAGTTGAGGGTGGCTATGAAAAAGGAAACCGAAAGAAAAAGGGTATGAAAAGAGTTTTGTGTTGAAGAGAGAAAAATAAAAGAATAGATATAAAAAGATGAAAAACAAAAGTGTTGAAAGAAACAAAGAAAAATGAAGCAAAAGAAAAAGAAGAAAAGTGAAAAATACGAGCAATAAAGTCAAAAGTCACATCTGTGTTGAAGAGAGTCAAGGGAAAGAAAATAAAATGAAAGGATGTCAATAATAGGTTGAGAAAACAAGTAAAATGCCAATATAATGTCAAGGAGGACAGAAAGTCACTAAAGTACCCAAATGTACCATACATGACCCTGAGCCTACGTTACAAGCTAAAAATACAAGCTATAAAGTCAAAAGTCATATTTTGTTTTCCATTTTATTTAAGATTTAGTTTCTATAAATAGGAGTTATAAACCTCATTTTTGGGGGTTAGACATTATTGTATACTTTTAGTTTTGGTCTTTTGGGAATTATTTTGCAAACTCTTAGCATTCTAATTTGCAGAAGTTGGTTAATACGATTTTCACTTTGAATTTCAATCCAAGATTTGGGTTTTCATCTATGCTCACTGTAAGTTCATGAATTCTTTTTACCCAATTATAAATTGTGTTCTTTTAAGCATGAGTAGCTAAATCCACAACTAGGGTTGTGGGAACCATGAGTAATTAACAAAGTATGAATAATAATTAAGTAATTCTTGAATAGTGTTTATGCATGTATTGTTAATCCTTTCGTTTAGAAGTCTTTTTAATGGTCGCAAACATTAGAACTCGCCTCATTCCTACTTTCCGGACCAAGGAGGTAATGAATGAGAAAAGAATTAACTATATAGATTTAGTGGATGCTATCTAAAGTCTAGTGTCTATTGGAGCGAGGATGAAAACTAAATCATACATTGATGTGATGTCTAATTTGGGGTAAATGTAAGGGTTAGTAAAGCATACACCCATAGTCGGACCAAGGTGTGAGGTGAAATTCCCTACTTGAAGGACCAATCACTAAGGGATACCTAACTTACCAACTTTGCATGTAAAACACTGGGAAAGTATTACTATTATGAGGATTACTGCGTTAAAAGCTTATGGGGAACACATATGCCCTAGTTTCTCTCTTTTATTGATTTCTCAAACTAATAATCTTGCTTACTTGTTACTTAATGAACAATCAGTTACTTGGCTACAAACCCCCCCACCCCTTTTCTTAACTTGTCTCGGAAATCGTTTGACTAAATGGATATAATAGTGAGTTCAGTTTAAGTCTGAACCATATTCCTCGTGGGATCGACCCCAACCTACAAGTTGGGTTCTTTACTTGATAACAATTGCTTATTATTCTTTAGGGAGGTGTAATTTGAGCGTATCAACTGCTCCAATATATGATTTGGCAGCCCGTGGGTTGGACATTGAATTACCAACTTCTTAAACCTCAGCTGCGTCTCATGGATAGGTTCACCTTCCAATCTTTTGAAAACTTGTATATTATCCCTCAGTGTCATCATCCTTGATGGGGTAAAAAATCTCACATGGAACGCTGCGGTAAGCTCATCCCAAGAGGTGATGGAATCCCTCGGCAGCCAACCATTTACTAAACTCACCCATCAAACACAATGGGAACAACCTGAGATGGCCTGATTCTTGTGATACGTTCTTGAATGAGAACGGGCCACAAACGTCCACGAAGTTCCAAATATGCTCATGTGGGTCTTCGTGAGCCAATCCTCCATATAATCCCTTCATTTGCAGTAGCTGTAGCATTGTGCTAGTGACATGGAAGACGACATTCCATTCAATTGGAGGTAGACATATTGCGCCCACACCACCCAATGGAATTGGGTCATTTACATCATTGAGGTTCCCAATATTGTCTTGGTGGCCCACTTGTCTACCATTACTCCCGTTTACGCTCATCTCTTCCTCTGTTCAACACAAGCAACAAAAACTAAAGTAAGTTGATTCAACTACAACTAAAAAGATCACAATTCAACTTCAGTAAATGAATTTCAAAGAACACCAATCCCTGGCACCGACACCATTTTGATTAACGTTTCAAGAACACCTCATCAAATTCTAGGTGCAAACGATCGTGAAGCAGTATAAAACCCAACGAAGAGTTGGGGTCGAACCCATAGAGAGCGATACGTGTTCAAGTTCAATTATAAAGTACAAATGTGTTCTAGATAGTTATAGGAGTAGAAATTATGGAAAAATACATATAAACAAGTCTAAAGGGGTGACAACGAATGTCAGATGAGGAGTTTTGGTTTCCAATTATCAACTGCAACGCAATCAAAAAGTAATGAAATAACAATATAGTGAAGAATTCTAAGGGATGTGATCGAATATAGGCAAATCTCACTATATGGTAATTGAAACTACAAATAAATAGCTAAATATCAGTGGGTAGGCTAGACTATGAATGAAAAAATTTTCTCTCGAACAACTATCATGTTTCAAGTGATTTCTTTCGAACATCAACATGTTTAACAATTAAGAACAGACCACAACCTTAATACATCCTCTCTCTCGAGAAAGATCGGTAGGATTAGGTTTAGGATTCACTCTCTCGAGATGAACTCATATCAACCCAATACCTACAAACCATTAATCAAGAGCTTTGGTTCCAAAATATCTCTCTGAAGGAAGCTAAGAACTCAAAGTTAGAAATGCATTTGCAACTACAATTCATAGATTAAAACACAACTAATGATTAAACCAACTTCAATGTAGAATTTAAATTAGTAATTAACAATATTCATAAGCTAATTCAACCCATAACCACATGATCACACCCCAAGAATTGGGGTTTTACCCACACATCATAAAAATAGAGAAACGATTACCAAATACATTGACCATGATCTCGGTAAATGTTCCCAAGTCTTTCCAATGGTCAAAATTGAATTTTTTTAGAAACCCACTTGCAAATCCTCAAAATTAAGCTTAGAAATCCTCAAAGTCTAAGATAAGAACTACAAACTAAGAGAAAACTTAACTATAGAATGGAAACTGCAATATCTGGGTCGGAACTCCTCAAAATCCCTTTTAAAAACCAAGTAATAGTTTCCCAAAATTAGCATGAAAGTCGATTAGGTGAGATAAGTCGGGCTCGTCGAGTGGTTCGATGATCCTCCCTTTGCTTTCCTCTATCGCTATTTTGCATTGGTTCTCAGTATCACAGGTCCTGTAACTTTGGGCGATCCAATGTGTTATCGCGGAACTGATCGACGATTCCTCGAATGCCCATTTCTGTTGTTGACTTCGTTTCTTTCCCCAGGGCTGGCACACTAGAAGTTTAGGCGAGCTAAAGAGCCAATCGTCGAACCGCTGAGTGGTCAGGATCATTTTTCCTTACTTCTTCAACTTGTTTTGTTCCTTTTTGCTTGTTAGTGTTTTTGCCTTGCTTCTTAGCTCACATACCTGAAAATCAAGGCTTTAACATCAGTTTATAGCATAAATTAGGCATTTGAGAACACTAAAACTATCAAAACAAAGCCCTAAATGAGTCCAAATCTCGGACTCATCACACTTACCACAAGGTTGGCCACAAAAAGGTATGTAGTCACATAGGATCACTCTTCAAAAAAATTGCCTAAGATCATGTCTATTGCTTACATCACCCAATCAACCAGACTAACTGGGTAAATTCTATATGTCATCAAGCACAATGTTCATAACCTCACCACATAAGACATTGATACAATTACCATACAAGACTCCACACTTTCTAGCTAGCGTGCAATGTTCATCAGAAGAGGCTCATTCGACAACTGGCTAGTCACAATGAGATACTAAAAGTTCACATATTGCCTATGTAACTTAGATTACCTCATCGTAGCCGCACATTCATTTTGTTCAATTAAGAGCACTATTTAAGTCAACGGTATTGACCACAACCGACACTCAAATTTGTACAAGAACAACCACAATCAGACACAAAAAAGGTGGAAATTTTTAAAATTTTGTTCAAAACCTTTTCTATCAAAACAATGGGCCACAATTTATCAAAAACCACAATTCCACAACCAAAATATATATATAACCCAATAAGGTCAATATTCACAAAACAAACAACCCACAAAAGAGGTAGGTATGGAAATACCTCACCCCACCAAAAATATATGCAGTTGTCCTTAAATGTAACGAAAAACAATAAACAGTGTAAAAAGTGACAAAGAAGGAGGTAAGAGAATCATCCTGTCAGGTTAAGCTTAGGGTGAAGTCTACATATCCACACCTTCCTCTGTCTGGGAATCAGTGTCTGGAATCTCAGCATCCTTGGCTCCATTGGAGCCCATCATGGAAACATCCCTCAAAGAGGCCTGTACAACTATATTCACTATGGCTCCCTCAAGGTCTGCCAAATCATCATAGACAGCCGCATTAGTCACACCTAACTGCTCCTCATCTGTCTCAGCCCCGAACTCAACAGCAACATCATCAGCTCTAACCTCATCTCTGGTGGTAGCCGGAGGCACCTTAGAACAAGCTGGAATATTTGTGCTCAGGTCAGCTAGGATCCTCACCGTCCCAAACAGTG
Source organism: Solanum piurae (assembly GCA_029582685.1). Lineage (NCBI taxonomy): Eukaryota > Viridiplantae > Streptophyta > Magnoliopsida > Solanales > Solanaceae > Solanum > Solanum piurae. The sequence continues at coordinate 6,368 of JAJOOO010019270.1, read as the reverse complement.
ATGTAAAATCAGTGGACTTCAACTGGTCCACATTTCTTCTTAACCCAGTAATATCGGCCTTGAAGGTTGTCACCTCCTCTATAGCACCTCGGGTCTACTCACAGGTTGCGACTCTAATAGTAAGGGAATCTAGTGCCAACTTGGGATCTCTCATCTCAGCCCTAAGGAGAGTCAAAGTAGCAGCAATGACCCTCTCAATAATCCTCTAACCGAGAGTAACACATATCGATATATTAGGCCAACTGGGCCATCTTGAACAGCATCGCCTGAGTGATCGGAGGTCGGGGAGCAGAAACAACAGTAACACATCTAGGGGGAAAGGGTGCAGCAGAAGTACCAGGAGTCTCAGAAGCAGTACGTCTTAGAAGTACGTGAAGGCCCACTAGCCTGAGGGGGCATGTCACGATCCGAGAGCACCCCCAAGTCGTAACATGCGTACTTGACCTCTCGGAGGTCTAATACAAGCCTCTTAGCATTCATTCATCGCATACCATAATAAAAATCGTAAAGAATAGAAACACCTTTTTAAAAGAAAACCATAATACTCATAAAATCTTTCAAATGTAACGAAGTAGAATTTCTAAGTCTCATGTACCATCTTAGACACGAATAGAACATCTTAGGGACACGGCCCCTTTACAACAAAATATAAGTCTTATACAATATCTAAGTGGAAACACTAGAGCGATAACAATTATGTCCTCGAATATATGAGGACATACCAAGCTTCTTGACAAGAGTCAATATCCCAAGCTTCCTCAAAAGATCTCCTCACTTTCCACCACCTACACTTGTAACAATAGAGAAATATGGAATTAGCACAATCAGTACTAAGTATGGTGACCATGCAAGAAAACATGCACACTGGACATTTACAAGGAATGTATGTTTTTAAGACCTTCTTTGACAAACCTTTACAACCACAAGAATAAACCCACATTTCAAGTCACCATTCACAAATAAGACCATATTCACATCACTTACAACTCAATTAACACAAGTGTAAAATACTTAAACAAGATAGCAAAGTAATTCCTTCATTACCATTTAAGCCTCTATCTCAAGTCACCCTAAGCCACACTGAAGTGAATAATGAAGTGACCGCCTATACAACCTCTTCATATACACCTAAGTGTTCCTAAGAGTTACCATAGACAAGGGTTTTATCATTACATTATAACATACTAATTCAACATTCTTTATAAAACCATTTAAGAGACACACAAGCATATAGGGGACAATCACATAATAGACCTAAGGCTTAGGGAACTCACTTTAGTATCTTCTAAGCCTACTCATGCCATGTGTAGATAGCATCCCATACTACTACCTACACGTTGTAGAACTTATCTAATACTAGAGTGCACATCCCATATTATGGAAATAGGCCTTAATCGACATAGACCATACTAGCTAGGTATGGAATCCGGAGTCTATCCATACCGGCTCCATCCATCTCTAAGTCTATCATTTCACTCAAGAAGGGAACATCACCCTAAGGCCCATCCTTTAATATTATACATTTACTTAGGAAAGCTAGACTCATGAAAAAGGCACTATGCTTAAGTCTACCAATTCAAGTCTTGGCCTAGAATTCCTCTTTTAGCATTTATAGGAAGAGCTCCATTACTAAGTCATAGCCCAACCAAACATTCATATATATAAATCAAGCTTTCATAACACAAGACAAGATACTCAAGTCTAGCATATGAGCTACAACATCATCTTATATAGACTCATCATAGTCCATCATCACCACACATCATCATTTCAAGAGAAACATGCTTTCACATTAGCATAATAACACTTTATACAATATCACATTAATAACATTATAACATCTTCCCATTATAGCTTCACAAAAACTTTACATCTAGCCTCATATAGGACTTTACATATAGCCTCATATGTGTATAATAATACAACAATATAATAACACTCATATAATGCCATTCATGGCCTTAATTCACAATAATACAATATTCCAACATTATACAACAATTTCACCAATGCCTTCATGGCTACAATTCACAATAATACCACACAAGAATAAGATATAACACTTCAACCAAAGGTGTATTCAACCTACCAATAACAATCAATTCAATAAAGAGTTCAAGCTTTCTTACCATAATCCAAAGCCATAGCCAAAATCACTAAAATCCAAGCAATCACCAACACTTCACCCATAAGTCTTACCACCCTTAATCACCCATTCTCAACAATTAATCATAAATAAACATTAAAAAACACAATAGATATCAATACAATTCACTTTACACATAATTCAATCAACTTTGAATTTATAGAAATAGACCCACTTCATAGCAAATTTTAGGGTTTTGTAGAAGACAAGGGTTCATGGAATATTTCATTCAAAAACCACAAACAAACATCAATTAATCCATACCCAAACGTTTCAAATCATTTTCATGCAAGAACCCTTGATAGAATTCAAAAACAAGCTTTTAGTTACTTTTCGAAAACATTGTAAAATCCTTTGAAATTGACTCTAGGATGAAGATAAGTCCTAGATAAGGAGCCACCATACCTCAATTGATGAAATCTCAATGAAATTTGGTGGAAGGAACCCTCAATTTGAAACCCTATCTCTCTACCTTCTTCTTCCTTGAACTTGAGAGAACTTTAGAGAGAGAAAGTCTTTGGGAGTTTTTAATTTGAAGAATGAATTCAAAAACACCTCTTAAATGTTTTAATACCTTTAAAATACCTAAAATAAGTTAAAACAACCGTCCATGCATTTAATTGGCGAAGGATGGAATTTACCAAACCACCCTTGGCTAGGCAGATTTTTGGACAGCAACACAGTGCCAATTGACGGCCACCATCCACGGACCGTGGATGGATTGACTGCTCGTAAAAAGATTCAGAGAGGGTGTTGGGGAGGCTTTGGTGAGGAGACTAAGTCTCAACTCACGAAGTCAATCAACGCCCCATCAATCCATTGACGGCCCCGTCAATGGGGCTCGTGGATGGCTGTCGTTTTTTGACAGCTTTTAGGCTAGCGTTTGGGTCCTCCACACAACTAAACTGGCCTCTAACACCATTTTTAAGTATTTATACAAGATTACCAACACACGAGGCTCTAGTTACTCTAGTTTGTTTTTAGGGTCGTTACATTATCCCCCACTTGGCAACATTCGTCCTCGAATGACACTTAAAACACATTAAGTGAAGCGACCAAAGTAAACAACCCACCATCAAGCATTTTACCATATAAGCAATATACAAAACAAAGGAGGAAAAACAACTCCACATCTAATCCTCATATAAGCATCATGCAATTCAAGAAAGTAAAAGCACATTCACTAACTCCTTATGCACATCACATTACCATTCTTTTCGTTTCATTATTGGAGGAACTTCCTTCTCCACATTACCAAGCCCATTTCCACATCAAGGAACCCAATAAGCAATATACACATTATGCAATTTTCAAGAACACTCTTAAGCATGTTCAACTAATCAACTCTAACAACTTTTAGCAACTCACCAATTTATGCATACAAGGAGAACAACAATCATGAAACTCATTTTCCCATTTAAATCAAGAACTCAATTTAAAGCATGCATCATTATAAGGAGAATATAGAAATTCATTTTTTCACACAAGACTCCAAAAAAAACCATGCATCATGCTTCTACAATTCTATGACTCAAGCTTGATTAGGAATAGAAGAAAGAGACAAGAATATCCAAACTCACCTCAACTCATTATTCAACATACCATCCCCCACTTAGGATAAACCCATCTAAACCAACACAAAAGGATTCCAACACAAAACTTAAAATTATAACTTACCGGCACCTTCATCCGGATTTGCTTCCCTGTTAGCTTGGAGAGCATAGAAACGATTCCTTGCTTCACCATCAACACTAGGACCACTATAAGGAGCTTGCCTAGCATTCCTTCCTTTAGCCACAATATTAGGACAATATCTCACCTTGTGATCATTTTTCCCACAACCATAGCAACCACTTGTGCTAGATAGACACTTCCCAAAATGCTTCTTTCCACAAGTGGAACAAGTAGGCTTAGAAATTTGAGAACCACCACCTCCTTCATGGTTAACCTTAGGAGCACTTGAGAAATCTTGATTTGGAGCCCTCTTCTTAAACCTAGGTTGTCCTTGATCCTCATACCTACCCCTTTTCAAGTCTTTCCTCACTCTAGTCATCTTGGACTCCTCAATAGATTGATCATACACAACAAGCCTAGAGATGTTCATGTCACCATGGAGCATTGCCGTACGACACTCTTCTTTCACCAAGTCGGATACACCGGTAACAAACCTACTCATCTCCTCTCTAGTGTTAGACACCAAAGATGGAGCATACCTAGACAACATAGAGAACTGCAAAGCATACTCCTCCACACTCATATTACCTTGCCTAAGATTTATGAACTCCTCAATTTTGCACTCCCTCTTCTCTAGGGGAAAGTACTTACCCAAGAATGCTTCCTTAAACTCCTCCCATTCTATAGGACCCGCTTCCTCCGGCCTATTTGCCTTTCATTGAGTGTACCAAATTTGAGCCACTTCCTTCAATTGGTATGAAGCCAATTCTGCTTTATCTCTAGAAGATACTCCCATAGCATCCACAATTTTGTAAATCTCATCCAAGAATCCTTGGGGATCTTCTCCAATTCTAGAGCCCAAAAATATAGGAGGATTCATCCTCACAAAGTCTCTCAACCTTGAGGTCGCGGTACTCTCATTAGCATTCACCCTATGCCCCACATATCGGTTAGCTTGAGCCGTCATGGCTTGAGCTAGAGTTAGAAAAGCCGCCCTAATCTCCTCATTAGTCATTTCCGAGGGAACCACCAGAACCTCATTCTCCTGCTCACCTATATGGACTTGGTCACCTTGAAGACCTTGCACACCTTAGAGAGGAACTCCCTCATCAACTATATCCTCTTCCGCTCTCCTTCGGTTATCCCTCGTATTCATATCCTATAAACATAAGAGAAGGATTAGGAAAATGACACTTATAGACCAAACTCTAAGGCACGACATCAAGATTAATGAAAGAAGTGAAACTTCTACCATCTTATAGCCTCTCGTTCATAGATGTGTCGCGACTCACACCAATGAACAAGACTCTACTAGACGTGGCATATGAGACTTTTAATCCTAAGGGAAAATTTCTAAAACCTTATGCTCTGATATCAAGTTTGTCACGAACCGAGAGCACCCCCAAGTCGTAACATGCATACTCGACCTATCGGAGGTCTAATACAAGCCTCTTAGAATTCATTCATCGCATTCGATAATAAAAACCGTAAAGAATATAAATACCTTTTTAAAACAAATCCATAATACTCATAAAATCTTTCAAATGTAACGAAGTAGAATTTCTAAGTCTCATGTACCATCTTAGACACGAATAGAACATCTTAGGGACACAACCCCTTTACAACAAGATATAAATCTTATACAATATCTAAGTGGAAATACTAGAAAGATAACAACTATGTCCTCGAATATATGAGGACATACCAAGCTTCTTGAGAAGAGTCGATATCCCAAGCTTCTTGAGAAGAGTCAATATCTCAAGCTTCCTCAAAAGAACTCCTCACTTTCCATCACCTACACTTGTAACAATAGAGAAATATGGAATTAGCACAATAAGTACTAGGTATGGTGACCATGCAAGAAAACATGCACACCGAACATTTACAAGGAATGTAAGCTTTTAAGACCTTCTTTGACAAACCTTTACAACCACAAGCATAAACCCACATTTCAAGTCACCATTCACAAATAAGACCATATTCACATCACTTACAACTCAATTAACACAAGTGTAAAATACTTAAACAAGATAGCAAAGTAATTCCTTCATTACCATTTAAGCCTCTATCTCAAGTCACCCTAAGCCACACTGAAGTGAATAATGAAGTGACCGCCTATACAACCTCTTCATATACACCTAAGTGTTCCTAAGAGTTACCATAGACAAGGGTTTTATCATTACATTATAACATACTAATTCAACATTCTTTATAAAACCATTTAAGAGACACACAAGCATATAGGGGACAATCACATAATAGCCCTAAGGCTTAGGGAACTCACTTTAGCATCTTCTAAGCCTACTCGTGCCATGTGTAGATATCATCCCATACTACTACCTATACGTTGTAGAAATTATCTAAATACTAGAGTGCACATCCCATATGATGGAAATAGGCCTTAACCGACATAGAACACACTAGCAAGGTATGGAATCCAGAGTCTATCGTACTCCGTGGAGGTTGTTCTACTTGACAAGGGTAGAACTAAAAGCAACCCATGTTGGCACATGGTTTAAGAGATGTCCAAGGATGTTCATTGCGCCTA
>JAJOOO010019269.1:0-12469 GCA_029582685.1 Solanum piurae | reverse complement strand
AAATATATCAATTATATAACCATCATTTTACCAATAATTATTTTACTACTATATATAAATATACTATTTTATACCAATAATTATTACTATTTTATACCTTTTAAATATACTACTATATATCAATAGATATTGCATAAATATTTTGAAAATCTTTATTACTGTAATAGGCTGAACAATAGTTTTCACAATGTTTGTTATTGTATCCGATAGCAACAATTGCATGACTATAAGAAATTTCATCATGTTGAAATTTTTCACAACTACGCATGTCACAAACATTTTAGCACGATCTGTAAATATATGAAGATATTATTAATATAATTACTACAAAAATTCATATACAAAGTTCAATTTAACCATTACAAAGTCTTATTCACCAATATATACTCAAATATACATAAAACACTTTTGGTGTATCTAAATTTGATTTTTTGGTGTATTTTTCAAAACTATGAATCTTCAATGGTGGGAATGGATCAGTCACAACATATTTGAGTTCCATCTCAAAAACGATCGTGTCCACACTTAATTGAGAAGCAGTAGTATTAATCAAGTCTTGGTAATTTGTGTCCACATCATGTCACTCCTTCAATCTTAAAATTCAAATACTTTCTGGTGACATTACAAATATTTGTTAGTCAAAATTCAAAAATATTTGGTGGCAGATAACAAAAATACTCATTAACAACATATGTCTAATACACCAATATAAATTGTACCAAAAAATACACCAACACATACATCAGGCTATTAGCTTGGTGTCAGTTCGTAGCAACAAATATACCATCATATGTACCGGATCACATACCAATTCAATTTTTCAAATTGTTACATACATCAGGCTATTAGTTTGGTGTCAGTTCGTAGCAAGAAATATACCATCATATGTACCAGATCACATACCAATTCAAAATTTTCAATTTTATATTTTATTAGGATACCACCAATCAACATATGAACCTTTTTTTCTAATTATTATATTATATACACCAACTTAATAACTATAATACGGACAATAATGTAACATACTTTCGAACCAAATCATATGAAACCTAAACATTAATATAAAAAAAATTGATACTTCAGTTTACAACCAAATCATATGTTGTTATTGTAATTAAACCAAAATTTCGAGGATCCAGAACATAAACCAAATTAGATGAATTCAATTTCACCAAATTAGACAAACTAAACCAAACGAATAACTCTCAAAAAGTACAAAATAGATATTTGTGATAAATCATATATAACCACCTAATAAAACACCATGCGAACTATTTTATACAATTACCTGATGAGTCCCATCGTCCGTTGTGTTGAATTAGAATTGAAAAATTATTGGTATTTATTTTTCAATAGTTGTTATTATCAGAGAAGGGGAGTTTTGTTTTGGTAGAAAACCTTTATTGGAAGATAATATATAACAAATTTGAATAAATAAGAAAGGTAAAATAATTGGAGAAATTTATGGGAATAGTGATAAGTGTGGCTGATTTGGAAATCTTTTTATTTATTTATTTAAATTCTACTTTTGTAAAAAATATATTGCTATATGAATGAAAAAAAAAGTATTGCTATTTTGGTGAAAATACGGTTTTTAATTTGTATACTAAAAAAATCGGCCCTAAAAAAAACTCATGTTCATTGCTAATTAATAACACTACAAAAAAATGTTGAAACTCGATAGACTTCGTTGGGTTGTCATTGATTTTTTTAAGAAAGAAAATCGACGCACTTTCATCGGTTATTTTTCACGCAAAAATATAGGAAAACTCTTAAAAAGAAATTGTTACTTTTTTTATAAAAAAAAAACAATGATAATCCGTTAGTTTTAATTTTTTACAATAATTAACGGATGATCGTCGATTTTTAAAATGCAAAATTGCAGTTGAATAACATATATAGAAATAAAGAAATCATAAAATTAGTATTTTGTGTTAAATGGTACATAAAAGAAATAGAGTTGAAGGGTAATCTTTTATTATTTTTTTAAAAAATACTTTTTTTTTGTCTGTCACTCTCTTAGAGAATGTGTGATGCACACTCTCTGCTATATCACTTAGAAGTGTCAAAATGGAACATAAAAATTGGAGTTGAAGGGTTAAAATGGAACAAGGTTGAGTTGGAGTGTCAAAATAAAATTTAGGGACAAGTTTAAGGGTCTGCTATGTGTTTGACCTAGTTAATTCTATCCCGATTTAGTAAGTAATAAGTGATATGGAATAACTATTTTATGGGCCGGAGGGAGTACTAAATAAAGACCCTATCAATTGTGGGATAAAATAGAAAAATATTAATTAATTCTATCATGATTTAGTAAGTGATCAAGTAATATGAAATAACTATTTTATGGGGTGGAGGGAGTACTAAATAACGAGATGTGTCATTTTTTTTGAAATTGATTAAAAAAAAAGCAAGTCATATAAATTAGATTAGAGTACAATTAGTGATTGAACAAGTAGTGGTTCAGCTCTTTGGTACACAACCCATATTCGATTTTTTTCTAAGAAAATTATTTAGAAACAACAAAATATGCTCAAAACATTGTGTAATTCTCAGTTTCTATATAAGAATCTATAAAACACAAAAAAATCTGAATTTTGTTCACTACAGTAAAGCTGCATTTTCTAATGAAAAGTCACTCTTGGTTATGGGTGATTAAATCAAACGAAGTATTTCTGATTGAACTAGTGAAGATGTCATGAATTTTTTTCTTATAAATATATAAAATAAATATAAAGAAAATTATTATAGTTAAATAAAGCAAATGTGCATAAATTAGTGCCTACAAATGGTTTAAAACATTTATTTCTGTCAAAAGGAAATGAGATTTTACAATCTAAATGCACAAAATATAAAACAAAAATGCTATTAAGTAATAACCATAAAATGGAAGAGCCTATATGAAAGGAGAGCTTAAAAATAAATAATTACGTGAAGAGGAAATTACAACTTCATCTCTTCCTGCAGTGGTGATAGCATACTGCAAATGGAAGAGCCCATACTAGCTAGAATGACTCTCTTGCATCATCACCTTCACCGATTCAAAGATGGTGTTGAACTGAGAATCGAGCATGGTAACAGGGCACAGAGGCATGAAGTAGGAACAATAATGTAACAAATTAAGCTTTGTATTGATCATCAAAGGAACTTACAAACAGGTTGTTCATGTAATCAAACAACAAACAGAAAATAGAAAAGTGAATTACAAAATAGCTAATGAAAAGAAAAGGCGCAAGTCCTATGATTATTTTCCTCTTCTATATATACGCATCTTTCGTAATTTGACAGTTCCCCATTCGTAAAAGCATTACTCACCTTGGTTCACTGAGCACAAAGGCATGTCACAACACCTCAGGGAAGAGACAAACACCATATCACCAAAATATAACATCACTTTCGGAAAATCCTTCATGAGTCAGCTTCTGGGGTAACCAGTAATCTCATAGTAGTCCTTCCCAACAATCTTAGTGAATGCATACCATAGCTCAAATCTGAATCAGTAGTTACCAAAATCCAATCGTCATCTTCATCTTGATACTTTATTGAAAACCTTTCAAATGATATCTTAAGCCTCTTTTCCACTTCCCCCTCCAATTCTACCCTCGTTGATGAAAAGGGGAGTTGAAACTTTATGATATCACCTTTATATGTAACCTTTAAAGTCATCACTTTATCACAAGGTTTTCCTGTTGCAGGAGATATTTTGTGACCCAAATAATCGGTGCCTTCTCCTTGGGAAAGAGCAGGACATTGTTGATCGACCACATATGGTTCAGCAACTTGAAAAGATACGCCTTGGCTAACATGGACATTAGCCTTTCTAGTCTTATGATGTGGCCATCTAGCAATTTCATTTTCTCTACATATTCGTTTCAGTGTTGCTCGACTAACTGCAATAAATGCAGTCCACAAAAGGGATTTCAGTGAACCTATGCATAAATCATTTCAGATGCGCTTAAGTTAGTGAACTTACCATGTAGATCTTTGGCAGCATCTTCAAGAGTCATGCCATAATGCTGCTCCAGAATCTTGCGAGTAATCCTATGATCTTTTTCTATCCTTTGTATTGCGTTTTTCTTATGCGAATGAATTATCACGTTGCTAGTTGTTGCATTTCCTGCAGAGTTAGTTTTTAAATTTGATTGCTCAAAGTGTGAATCAAGTTGCATTATTTCACTTGCATCCTCAATGTGGTCATCGTGTGCTACATCCAAGTTAACTTTTCCTCTGTTTGTCACAGCTTCCTCTATTGGATGAGGAAGTAACGGATCAACTTCCACTGTCCTTTCACAGTTGAGTGAGTCACGCTTGTGTGATGAACATGAAGAAACCAGTAGTGCATTAGCACCATTATTCTCCCCGTTCTGTAAATTTGACTGTTGACAGAAAGAATCAATTTCTGTTGTTTCTCCTCCAACCTGAAGTGATTGGACACTCGGCATAGTTTGACCAATTTCTGTTGTTTCTCCTCCATCCTGAAGTGATTCAACACTCAGCAAAGATTGGCCAATTTCAAAGGAGGCAAGTTCATCACTCGGGGAAACTTTAACAACTTCAACGAGCATCCTTTGCCCTAGTTCATTTCCAGAAGCAACCATGAAACCTGGAAATTGTTCTTTCATTGTGGATAAAAGCATGTTTAAGAAAGTCTTTGTATCTCTAACAACCATTTCGTTGGGTGGCAGAAAGTACTCAACTACGCAAACAATATTGTTGGCGCATTTACTTTGCAAGCAAATAGCAAAACTCTGAGTGAATCTAGCTTTTCGTGCACTAGGCAACACAGGGTACTCATTGATGCTTAATAGAGTAACATCTTTGCAAAAGGATGAACCTTGGGATGCAAATGCCCTCCCAACCAATGCATTGCCACTCTCAATAAAACAGACCTCAGAAGCATATTTAAACTCATGATAAGTTGATTTTGGATGTTCATTGATTGAGCCCCCAACACGATACAAGACTTTTATACAGCAAGGTAGAGAAAAAGGAATCCAAATTTGAGCAAAGGGTAAACTATGTCTTTCAAGGATCTCATATAACCTGCCCTCTATATCGTCAAGTCTTTCATCATCCAGCGGCTATAAAAATGATAAGATAAGCTATGAAATTAGTGGGACTGATCTATTTTCTTTACTTTCATTTATTTTCGCCAAAATAAAAAAAGGCAGCAACACCTTACCTTTGAAGGTCCAAAAAGTATGTCCAATGAGTTAGGAATGTACAACCCAACTGATTCGAAATTCAACCACTATGATGGAAAATTAAACAAGGATGTTGGAATTGTTCAAACAAAGGTGAATAACCAATGTTTTATGAGCAAATACCTTAATAAGGTTGGGAAGATGGAGAGATGGTTGTGTAGATACAATCTCAAATACACCAAGGCACTGCTGATCCTGATCATGGTGGTTGGAAACTGGAAATGCATAATAAGAATGAATTCCCAAGTGGATTGCAGTTTGAAGCAGTGGAAACTCTGCAGAGGAGTAGCTTCGGACGTCGGGGTTATATTCTGGCAAGCATCTTGAGAAAACTCGTCCAGGGGGACCAAATGGAATTTCCTTGTCCATGGGAATCGAAGTATCTAGACAGAGCTTCCTGTATGAAGAGAGTCTCTTATCAATTCCGTTATAGAAAGCAAATGGTTGATCCGCGGTGGACAGGAAAATCGATCCATTGACCTTGATGGGTGCCCAGAATTGAAGCAGAGAAATATTTGGACTCAACATTTTCTCCATAACAGATTGGATCCTCCATTTCTCAGTTAGAAAGATGGAAACAACAGAATAAGCTGGCGTTATCAAAAAGATAAAAAGATTAGTGCTAAACTAAAATTGGAAAATATTCACAACAGACTCACTCACAAATGATGGACTTAATGGATCGCTGGTAATCCAACTCGTCGTTGTGTTTTCTGCTCCAAAATGCCCAGCCATTGGACTTCAGTTGACGCCAGTTCAATTTACAAGGCATTAGGTCACATACATCTGAAGGTTGCTCAAGAAGATGCTCCATACAATACAATAGAATTTCACTGCCTTTGCCCCGTCGCTCTGCTGCTTATATAAGCAAAGTTGTGGATCAACTGTCCATAAAAGTCGTCGAGTTACTACTATTTGTTCAATATATAAAATCATCCATAAGTCTCCATTTATATCACAGTAAGTAATTAAATAGTAATATTAATTTATAAGGAAACTTCTGCCACGGGTGCAAATGGATCAAGAAGCTCAAGAGGTTCAACAAGCTCCACCTTGTACCCAATGTCGAAATTGTCAAAACGAAGGCAAAAAATCCTACTATTTGATTTCTTATTGAATTTACAGGAAAGAGCAAAAAAAAATGTTTTTTTATTGAATTTATATCACAGTAATTACTTTCTCTGTCCAACAATAGTTATCCATGATATTATTTTGAAATGTTCAACAATACTTATCTCCTTTATGAAATCAGTAAGTAATTTTATACTTATACAGCTATAGCCACTTTGAAAATTGCCCAAGGGAAAAAGAAAGTCAGAGAAATTTCCATGTGTTGTACTATTTGTTCTTTATTGAATTTAGTCTCAAATTTAACACATACTTTCGATTGGGACCTACGAACCGGGATAATATGAAAATCTTAAAAGGTTCAAAAAGCTGTGATGTATTACATTAAGGTTCAAAAGGTTGTGATTTTGTTATTTGTTGAAGCTTTTAAGTATGTGGATTACAGGTGAATCATTTATCAATATTAAAAGAAAATTAAAATTCGTACAAATAATATTAAAAATCATATTCGAGTTAAATAAGATGTAACATCTCAAAAATTTCAAAGCGAAGACCCGAATCATTCTTCATTGGTATATAAGGTTATATCAGGTGATTCTTAAATTGTGATTAGGTGTTAGTGGTCAATTATTTAGTGTGAAAATAAATTTGGAGATTAATTAAGGTCACAAGAATCCCTAACACAAAGTTGAATTGAAAACTTTCATATCGATTAAGTTTTGACATAAGATTCTACTTGGATCAATTCCAAACGACTATATCTCTTAGAATATGAAGAGTTAGATGACCCATAACCTATCAAATTAAAGGTATTTGAGCCTTTTATTGGAGTTCAGAGTAAAAATTATGACCACTTTAATAGACATTGTCTTGCTGCGCGGCCGAGGCATTTCGCGCGATAGCGCACGAGGCAGCAACTAGGTCGTCTGCACGCCTGAGACGTTTTTCACACGGGAGCACACGTTTGAGGTCTTTTAAAAATCCCCAAAGACGTAGTTCACCTCCCTAATTCATAATTTACCCTAGAAAGAGAAGTTTTCAAGAAACTTTCCTCCAAGGTAAAATTTGACCATAGAACTTCATAATTTTTTCATCTTAACACGAATTAATATCTCCAACTCATGAAATTCATAGATTTTCAAGAAAGCTCCTCAAGAACTCATCTCCAAGGTTCAAGAAAGGTTTTGTAGTTCTTCTTCTTCCAAGATCATACTTTTCTTCGGTAATTGAAGCGATTAAATTATGTAAGACTTAAATGAGGAATTCCTTTCATCCTCATGTTCAAGATTTATTGATGTTCATGAACTAAATTTCATAGTTAGGATTGTCAAACCCACTTCCGAATTCATCCATAATTATGACCGAAATTACATGATTTCTTAAATTAACTATTCACGATTAAAGATTCTTGACCTATATACTTCCTTTTTATACTTAGCAAGGTTTTACATCATTGTTCTTGAGAGTTATTGGCATGACATTGTTATGATTTCATGAAGCTTGTATTTCAAAGTATGATTTATAGTCTTTATGCTATTATGAGAACTATTTCGAATATTTATGCGTTATGCAAGTTAGAAAACTTTCTCATAATTTAAGTTATATACAAGATTTTGAAAGATATATTTTAGAAAGATTTGAGCTTTGACTCACAGATTTGAGCTTGGTCTCACCCTTTATTCAGACGGACAAATAGTTTACCAAACTATGAGCATATCATATAAGTATATTATTTTGGGAGTAGTATTGAACACCGATATGGGATAAGAGTTTAGAAAACTTAAATCTCATAAACTACGTAGCTGGTGTATGATCGAATCATACTGACATTCAGACGACTCCACTGTCCCTTCCGAGTTGAGTGAGTCACGCTTGTCTGATGAACAGGAAGAAATCGCTAGTGCAGCAACACCATTATTCTCTCCATTCTGTAAATTTGACGGTTGACAGAAAGAATCAATTTCTGTTGTTTCTCCTACATCCTGAAGGGATTGAACACTCCAATTTCAAAGGAGTCAAGTTCATCACTCGGGGAAACAGTAACAACTTCAACGAACATCCTCTGCCCTAGTTCTTTTCCAGAAGCAACCATGAAACGTGGAAGTTGTTCTTTCATTGTGGATAAAAGCATGTTTAAGAAAGTCTTTGTATCTCTAACAACCATTTCATTGGGGGGCAGAAAGTACTCAACTACGCAAACAATATTGTGGGCGCATTTACTTTGCAAACAAATAGCAAAACTCTGAGTGAATCTAGCTTTTCGTGCACTAGGCAACACAGGGTACTCATTGATGCTTTATAGAGTAACATCTTTGCAAAAGCATGAACCTTGGGATGCAAATGCCCTCCCAACCAATGCCTTATCACTCTGAATAAAACAGACCTTAGAAGCATATTCAAACTCATGATACATTGAACTTGGATGTTCATTGATTGAGCCACCAGCACGATACAAGCCTTTTAAAGAGCCAGATTGAGAAGAAGGAATTCAAATTTGAGCAAAGCGTAAACTATGTCTTTCAAGGAACTCATATAACCTGCCCTCTATATCCTCAAGTCTATCATAAGCCATCAGCTATCATGATAAGATAAGCTATGAAATTAGTGGGACTGATCTCTTTTTTCTTTTTCTTTTTTATTTGTAACCTTCATTTATTTTGTTTTGTCAAAATAAAAAAGGCAACTACACCATACCTGTGAAAGTTCATAAAGCATGCTTGTTGAGTTAGGAATGTACAACCCAACTGATTCGAAATTCAACCACTATGATGGAAAGTTAAACAAGGATTATGGACTTGTTCAAACGAATTATTAATAAAAGTGAATAACCAATGTCGTTGAGCAAATACCATAACAAGCATGGCAAGATGGATAGATGGTTGTGTAGATACAATCTCAAATACACCAATGCACCACTGAGTGTTGGGTTTTGGGCCTTTTTCTCTTTTTATGTGGATAAATAAAAGTCGAAGGTTTTGAATCTTTCTTCCTTTTCTTTATGGATAAATTTAGGCTAGATTTGACTAGCCCACTTGCCCATCAGCCCAATATTATGGTTCATATGTAAGACTTTTTTTTAGGTCTTATTTGAGAGACATCACAAGAGTTAGAGAGCAGCCATACAGAGAGAAAAGTGAGAAAGTGCAGATTTTCGCACAAGTCCTAGCAGCCAATTTCAAATCGTGATTCCCACTTCGTTTCTTGTCCGATTGAGCTGATTTTTGGACAACTTGTTCCTTTCAACTTAATCTTTAATTGAAAACTGATAGAGGGTGATTTGAATTCCTATAACTCCAGATTTTTGCTCGTGAACAGTAGATGCGGGTTTGGTGTTTTTCTTCTTTTATCTCTCTAGTTTTTGGTGCTATATTGTAGTTGTGTTGCTCATTGTTTGGCATTTTGTTGGTGGCCATTTTGGAGAGCACTTTTGTAACTCTTATTGATTTTAGTGGAGCTTTGGCCTTGTGGATTTTACTCTTCACACCGAACAAGTTTTCCACGTTAAAATTTGGTGTCAAATGTGTTGATTTATTTTGCTTGCTTTGGTTGATTTGTTTGCTGCCCAAACAGTTTTATTCTTGCATTATTTTTCCTTCTCTTGGTTCAAATAGAAGGGAATGTTTTGACTTGGATTTTCTTCCGTTATTGCCCTATTGTGCACATTTATTTTGTGTTTGCCTTTCCCAATAAAGTAGTATCAGAGCATTTGGTTGTTGTTGATTATCTATTTGAATGATGGAGTCAAATATGAACAAGATTGTTTGTTTGAATGGTAGTAATTATCATACTTGGAAATGCAAGATGAAAGATCTTCTATTTGTCAAGAAAATGCATCTACCTGTGTTTGCTTCTAATAAACACGAATTTATGAATGATGAGGATTGGTAATTTGAGCATTTACAGGTTTGTGGCTATATTAGACAATGGGTTGAAAATAATGTTAGAAATCACATTGTGAATGAGACACATGCCAGAAGTTTGTGGGATAAGCTTGAAACACTTTATGCTTCAAAGACTGGCAACAATAAATTATTTCTTTTGAAACAATATTTTTTTTTTTTTTTTTAACCTTCATTTATTTTGTTTTGTCAAAATAAAAAAGGCAACAACACCATACCTATGAAAGTCCATAAAGCAAGCTTGTTGAGTTAGGAATGTACAACCCAACTGATTCGAAATTCAACCACTATGATGGAAAATTAAACAAGGATTATGGACTTGTTCAAACGAATTATTAATAAAAGTGAATAACCAATGTCGTTGAGCAAATACCATAACAAGCATGGCAAGATGGAGAGATGGTTGTGTAGATACAATCTCAAATACACCAATGCACCGCTGAGTGTTGGGTTGTGGGCCTTTTTCCCTTTTTATGTGGATAAATAAAAGTTCAAGATTTTGGATTTCCTTCTTTTTCTTTATGGATAAATTTAGGCAAGATTTGACTAGCCCACTTGCCCATAAGCCCAATATTATGGTGCATCTGTAAAGACACAGCATAACACCCTATAAACTAAATTAGCAATAAATAGCCCACTTTTAATTTTTTAGCAAGAAAAAGACTTTGTTTTATTTATTTGGCATTGAATAGTTATTTTTCTTTTTTTTAAAAAAATGTATTTTTGTTCTCCTTATTTTTCTCAAACACACGTTCTAAAAAATTATTGTTTTATTATCCCTATTTTATCTCTTTTTTTTATGTTGTCAACACTTTTAAAATAGAGTTCTTCTCTTTTTTGTCTCCTTTTTCTCTTTTCAGAATTCTTTTCATACGTAATTCTCTCCCTAATTTCAATTATTCTCCTTAATTCAATCTGTTTATGTAAATCAGATATAACAATATGTTTTTTCATGGATACTTCTAAAAATCGTCTTGATATATAATCTTGATTTTGTCAAATTAATTGTTGAATTTCATGATTTGTAGAATTGAAGTTTTTTCAATTTTGTTTTTGGGAAAATTTAGATTATTCAACCGTCTTTTGTTTTCTTTCTAAAATCCTTTTCATATGTATATTTGATTCTCTTCTAAATTTTCTCTTATTCTCCTTAATTTACTCTGTCTATGCAAATCAGATATAACTGTATGTTTATTGATGGATCCTTTCAATAATTTCTTTTAATATATAATTAGGTAGTATTTCTTGCCCCATTAATTTTGAAAATTCGTGATTTGTGGAACTAAAGTTTTTAAAACTTTTTTTGGCGAAAATTCAGGTAATAGTTTTTTGAAAATTTTGTTCTCAATTTCATGGGTAAGAAAGATCTTCGTAAAAAATCAGAATGTTGATTTTGATGAATACAACCCAATGTATACCAATAAATTCCAATCTCAATTTAAATTAAAGTATACAAGTTTATTATGTGAATACAAATCACTGAGTACACGATGAATACGAACTAATGTATACATAGTGCAGTTACCGTATACATAAACAAAATCACATGTACAATTAATGAATAAAATTTATATATATATATATATATATCATATTAATCTCATTCTTGTATTCATTATAGTAATACGTATAATTGATGGTAATATTCTTATGTATACAATATAAAGTTTATGTACACATGCTACAATTACTGTATACATCAATAAAATTTACACGTTTATTTTTATGAATATTTTTTTGTGTATACATACTTTTTAATGTATACATTATGTAATTGCAACTTTAATTATTGTATAATTTATGCATATGTATTATTACAGTTTCTAATAAAATGCCACTTAATATTATTTGATTAATTATTGTCGATTATGTGATAATTAATACATGTTAGAGCATTAATAATACATTTTCTTATCTTAAAAGTAGTCACAATCTTTTAATAAGTTATTTAAAGAATTTAAAAAAAATCATTCCTTAAAAGTTGGTGTAACCTTTTTTAATGGGTTAATTAATAAATATATATATATTTCACTTCTTAAAAGTAGGCAATCGGTTTTCTAATAAAATAATTATTGTTGATTGGTAAAAAAAAAAAAATCATAAAATTACAATCAAATATATCTTTATGTTTCTGTAAATTGTGTTACTATTTATTTTAAATAGACGGTTAAATAAAGTTGAGTTTAAGAATTTAAAGAAATTGAAAAGCTAACTTCCTTAATTATAGGAGTTAAAAACAAGCAAGAAAAAATAATCCCACATCTCCTTAATTAATGCGGGTTGGTTACACATGAT
>JAJOOO010019268.1:0-13987 GCA_029582685.1 Solanum piurae | reverse complement strand
TAAAGCTCACAAAGAAAAGTTTAAAAAGTTTAAATAAAGTGAAGGTTAATTTTGTAAACAAACAACTTGTTCTTAAAATTTATCAATATATATTATTTTGAATATAACAAACCAAACACTCAATAAGAAATAATCTCAGGACAACTTATGCCATCATAACTAATCCCAACATAACTTATCCCAACATAACTTATCCCATCATAACTCATATTCAAACCAAACGACCCCTAAGAATATATATATACTCTTATAGTATCATTGGCTAATGAGTAATTTCTTAACAAGAAACCTTAATGATAGCAATACAATATATATATATATATATTGATTTAGTATCAATTCAACGAAATTATCAGTCTTAATGATAGTATCACTTAAGCAAAATTAGCAAGGGGTATATAGTGTAATTATTTAGTGGAGTATGAATGTAAAGGGGTATGCGTTTGTAATTATTTTACTTTTATGGGGTATTTGCTTATTTCCCCCTATTTTTAATGCCCTTAGGCCTTAATATATGCAATGTTTGTACTATATCAACAAACAGCTGCCCATCGACATGTGTGCTTCTGTTTGAGGTTTTTTTTTTTTTTGTATTTTCTCTATTTTAATTTGTTTGTCTTATTTTTATTTTTCATTTATTATGTATTTAAAAATTATGTAGACAACTATTTGTCAATATGCATGTTTCTGACCGAGGGTATTTTGAAAATTTTGTACTTTCTATGTTATAATTTGTTTGTCTAATTTTTTAAAAATATTTTATATAATATAAAATTATGTAAAAACTATTATAAACGGTAACAATTATCAACTTAGAATATTTTTAAAAATATATTAAAAAATTCGATTGACAGCGCCACATAAACCAAGAAAGAGGAAGTAACATATATTTTTTGAAAAGATATAAAGAGTCTATAAATCGCAATAATATATATATATAAGATAATCCTAGTCCCGCCTACGTGTCACGATCCGAGCCTACACCCCCGGCGTGACACGACGTACAAGACTCCGAAGAGCCTCATACAAGCCTCATAACATTCATAACATAGTACATATGAAATAGTGCAAAATTTAAAACTTTTATTTAAATCCATACTATCGAAATATCATTTAAAACAGCGGAAGTCTACTAGCCTCATATGGCCATATAATGCATTTGAGTCAAAACTAAGGTCACGACCCTTACAATAGAAAGTCTAAAAAGAGTCTAATATATACAATGAAAGACATGAAACATCAATAAATCACTTGTCCTCGGATCCATGAGGACATACCACAAACTTGATGAACAGTCAACTCAAGCTTGAACTAGAAGAAATCAACTCAATTGCCGGAACCTACACTTTGTAGAAAAATAGAAGAAATATGGGTTAGCACACAAAAATGTACTAAGTATGATAGACATGCAAAAACCATGCTTAAAAAGGACATTTTGGTTAAAATTATGCATTATGTCAATTTCTTTAAAACATCATGAACATTAGTATAAGAGGCATAAGATACAAGTATAATCATCATATAAGTCATTACATCACATTAGAACATTCACCTTAAATAACCCTAAGCTATACTTGTGCAATGTAAGAATATCATCACATACTACTATTCCTACTAAGTATCACTTTGAGGCCACTTTAGATGAACTTACCATTCTTCATTAGTCATCTTTAATCAATACTCATGCATAAGGAACACATATATTTCATAAGTCATGACAAGGAAAGTAACTCATAATACAATCCAAGTGAAGCATTATTCATTTCATTAAGCCTTTAAGTCAACATTTTTATTAGCTTCATTAAGAGCACATTCATTCATTAGACATTAAGACATTGGAGAATCACACCATAGCCCTCTCAAAGCCTACTCGTGCAATGCATGAATGACATCCCATACTACCACCTACACTTCATAGAACTTCTCAAGTAACCATAACACGTATCTCACATGATGGGAATAAACATTAACCGACATAAACCATGAGATCAAATGTCATACCCCCACACCGTAAAGAGGTGGTCTACTTGCCTAAGGTAGAACCGGTAACATTTTTGCTTAGGTGGATCCACTAGCTAATATCCTATGTGGGCACATAGTTATGGGATATGAAAGATGTTCATTGAAACCCGATCTAACGTAGGGAGAGCTTTTATCTTACCATATCCACTCGGTACTTAGCCTCCATTCTCATATAGTAGTTCATTTTCATTAACATTATCGTACTTGAGAAGGCTACCACCATTAGGTCTACCGACCCAAAGTACATTACACATGAAAGGGCTACCACCATTAGGTCTACCGATTCAAGGTTCATCATTACATTAGTTCCTAGACTCATCATGAAACTTAGCCTCCATTCCCATATAGTAGTTCATTGTCATTAACATTATCGTACTTGAGAAGACTACCACTATTAGGTCTACCGACCCAAAGTACATTACACATGAAAGGGCCACCACCATTGGTCTATCGATTCAAGGTTCATCATTACATTAGTTCCTAGACTCATCATGAAGGGCTACCACCATTAAGTCTATCGGTTCAAGACATAGCCTTAGGATACTTCATTAATCATTTATGAAAGGTCTACCAACATTAGGTCTACCGATTCAATGTTCATTAAGTCAAGATACAATAGTCACACAAGAAGATGATGCCCTAAGCCTACCAATTCAAGGTACTTAAATCAAGATCACTTTCATTTACACAAGAAGAAGATGCCCTAAGCCTACCAATTCAAGATGTAACATTACATTGAAGAAACCTTTCACATATATCATCATTCATAAGTGTATAATTGAGAATAACCTTTCAATAATAACACAATTGCATTCTAGACATGATCACATTGCTTTCATTGAATTCATATGCATATACATAACATCATAATCATACATCAATCCTTCATACTTTGCCCTTCAAGGCCATGAATCACAATTCACCAACACACCTAGAATACTACAATTTAGGCATGAATAATGACATAATTCAATAAACTAAATCAATATAGACTAAATCTCTTCACATGCTTTCATAATCAATCAATCCCAAATCACAATTCACAATTTAGTATTTTGAATCAAGGGTTCATAGGGAAATTCCATCTTAAAACAACATTAATTCATTAATTCAATCAAAATTTATCATAATTCAACCTTTGAAAACGTTTAGAAATTGAACCCATGACTAAGAGTGAAAACCCTAACTTTTGTGGAATTTTGGAAACTTTGAAATCATCTTTCGAAGGGGCTCCTTGGATGGAAACTAACCAAGGATGACAACTACCATACCTTAATGGAGTTTTCCTCTAAATTTGAGAAGAAACACCTTGGTTCTTCAAGCCCTAGCCTCCACTTTCTCTTCTTCTTCTTTGGAAACTTCTAGAGAGAGAATTTTTGGAGAAGATTAACTATTTTGGGTGTTTGGGACTAATGAAGTAAATGGGGTGTTTAAAGAATTAAAATCATATATATATGTGAACTAAAACAATTATAATCGACCCCATAAAATAACTAATTAAATAGGAAATTATCAATTGATCCTTGACTAGGCAACCCACTCCCAGGTACCACGAGAGGGCCTCATGAGTCGCGGTCCTTAGGCAGTGGCTATGGTGTGGGGTCTTGGTCTAAAATAATTAGAGGCATGACCACGAGACCTCCCACAATCCATGGTCAAGACCACGAGTTGTGGTGAAGATCGTGGTCTTGAGGTAGTGGCTAGGCTTCAAAGCCTTGCCTCCCACACGCCTAAGGGGTCTTTATGAGCCCCTATACGATCCATCAAGAGTACCACGACTTGTGGTGGTGCCCGTGGTCCCTTAACCAGTAGCTCCCTCAACTTGACACATCTCCCATGAGGCTAAGACAACCTTACGAGCCTTCCCATGGTCCGTGGTCATGACCACAAACCGTGAAGTGGCTCGTGAAGGGGAGCCTTGGCTTGGCCACTTTTGGGGGCATACTGCCTCACCACCACTGGTGGCACCACGACTCGTGGTGGCCACCACGGATCGTGAAGACCCTCGTGGCCATGGTAGGCAGTGGCTAAGCTTAGTTTTAGGCAGCCTTGGCCCCCTAGCCATGGCCTTCACCCAAAACCCTTAGCCCTTGCCCTTAATCCTTGACGTTAACCATCACATTTAGGCTCTAATTCAACCTACTCATTTCCGAGGTGTTACACTACGTGGCGCCACCACAAACCAGAATTCCTTTTAATTTATTTATTTCCAAAACTAGCATTCCCCTTTTATGAAAAGTTGTGACTTTCATGAAAACTATGACTTTCATGAAAAATTGTGACTTTTATGAAAAGTTGTGACTTTAATGAAGAGTTGCGACTTTTATGAAAAGTTGGGACTTTTATGAAAGGTTGTAACCTTTTCGAAGGGTTGCAACTTTTCCAAATAATTGTGACATTTCCTATAAGACACAATAAGCATTTGTTTACACTACCCTTTGTTGTCTATAAATAGAGGAATTTCCTCTCATTTGAAAACAATGAAAATTCTGAACTTCTTCTTCTGCACAATTAAATATTCGTGTACTTTGTACTTGTTGAGTGGCTCACTGACACCATTCTTTTTGTATCAATACACTAGTGAATAGAATCGTTCTAGGACCTATTCCTTTAAACCTCGGGTACTAGAGGAGAATATTAGGGACACTGTGCATTCAGTGAGATCGATTTTTCATTTATGTTTCAATTCTATTGTTACAGATCCTGATATCTATTTTCACATACATTAATTTATGCTTATGTTATTAAGGATAAATGATAAGATGTTAAAATTTCATTTTCCTTTACATTATTAATGTTCATTACTACGTAATCTTGTATGTAAGATAATATTGTGTTTTAGTTTTAATGACCGATAGGTTTTAAGTATTATTTTATAAATTCCGTGATATTAAATTCCCGCGCGAGGCGCGGATAATATTACTAGTTATAAATAATTCAAAAGACAAAAGTTTTTTGATTAGCTCTATAAATTTTATCAGTGTTACATAAATTGAGACAAAAAAAATAACATATATTATTATTTAAAAATTACCTAAAAATACTATAAATCACAATTTTTTTTTATAAAAATCTTATTAAAAATTTAATTTATTTTCCAAATTCGTAAATTGGGACTTAATTAGACAGTTAAGATGGTACAAGAAAATAATAAAGTTTAAACGATTTGATTAATAGAGAAAATATTAGTCAAAAAGTATTTAAAGTTTGGCAGCACCTTTCCAAATGCCAAAGCGCGTGGTTTAAATTGGGATACAAATTGTTGACATGTTTAAATAGACTAGTGTAAATTTCTCAGACGATCCATCGCCCATAATGACGAAGACGAGAAGCAAGAACAGGCGAAACCCTAGCAAGAATCACGATCTCTCCGTTTTCGATTTTAGCCCTGAAGATGAACGCATTGAGAAAAGCTCTAAAAAGTTATTGCAAACATTCAAAATTCAAAAACCTAACAAATTCCATTCTCCCGTCGATAAGTATTGCTTTCTCCGTTGCTGTACGTTTCTGCAAAACCCTAATTTACTTTACAAACTCTTTTCTTGCTCTCTTCTTGATTTGGATTGTTTTTTTAACAATTATTCCAAGAAATTGAAATTCGGGGTATTCCAGTTTGAACTGTCTATCAATATGGATATAGCTTCCTTATCTTAGAATGGGAAGAACTATTATATATTTGATGCTTTTAGTTTATCATCGTTTTCGTCTACCGCAAGAAAGTAATAATTGCATATTCTGAGTTGTGTCTAATGGAGTTAAGAGAAGGGGGGAAAGTAGAAAAGTTGAAAGAACATAAGGAGATTGAAAAGAAGAGGAGTAACAGTGATGTAACAGAAGAGTGAAGGTAATGGACGAGGAAAGAACATGTAATCAGGTTCAGGATGCCATGCACTAATACATGGGGGTGGGGGGGTGATAGACACATTGACCAGAAGTATTGAGAACAAGAATAAGCTAATATATATGTAGGGATCAAGAAACGTAAGTTTATGGTTTAACTTATTCTTGCAGTTTCTTCTGATCAGTGACCAGTTTTTTTTTTTTTTTTTTAAAATTTACAATAATAGAGTTTCTGGATTCATGTAAATTGAAAAAATCTCCGTTGCTGTATGTTTCTGCAAAACCCTAATTTAGTTCACAATTGCTTTTCTTGGTTTGGATTGTTTTCTAACTACTATTCCAAGAAACTGGAATTTGAGTGGCTTTGTTTGAACTGTCTATCACATGAATATTGATATAGCTCCCTTATCTTCTTCTTTACTGAACACATAATTAGAATGGGAAGAACTATAATATATTTGATGCTTTAGTTTATCAGGTCCTCCACTACTGCAAGAAAGTAAAATTTGCATATTCTGAAGAATAGGGGGAAAGTATAAAAGTTGAAAGAAAATAAGGAGATTGAAAAGAGAAGGAATAACAGTGATGTAACAGAAGAATGAAGGTAATGGACGAGGACAGAACATGTAATCAGTTTCAGGATGCCATGCACTAATATATGGGGATGATAGACACATTGAACAGAAGTTATTGGGAATAAGAATAAGCTATCAAGAAACATAAGTTTGTGATTTAGCTTATTCTTGCAGTTTCTTCTGATCAGTGACCAGATTGTGCTCAAAATTTACAACAAAAGAGTTTCTGCTTCGTTTAGGAAGCAATGTTGTTTATAGTCTACATGCTTTTGGTTTTTGATTTATTGAAGATGAATGACATATCTATAAAACCAGTGAAAATGTCATTCGCAACTTTGGATCAAACTATAGGTGCTAATATGTTCTGTGACACCCATTTCTGTTTGCAGATTCCTTTTGATGTTTTCTTATTTCATTGCTAATTTTTCCCCTGTTTTTTGTCCATCTATTAGTTTATCTTTTTTCTTCTTATGACTATTGAAGTACTGGTTATTCTATTTAACAATTTTTCTTAGTTGCAGGAGATATAAGTAGTACACAAAATGATCCGGTGATTGAAATCCTACACATTGATGATAGTGATGATGTTGCAGAAAAGAATATATTGGAGTCAGGTTCCACTGTGGCATCCAGGTCTTCAAATTTGAAGCCTTCGACAGATGATTGGCTTTGTCATCTTGAGTCGAAATGTGACACTTCTGGGGCCAAATCCCATATAACAAGAGTGAAAACACCTGAATGTTCTATCACTGACGGCAAAAATTTTGGTCGGAGAGATTTTGCTGATGTACCCAACTTTCTCGATTTTTTCATGTTTCAAACTTACAATACTGCTAACAAATGCTTTATGACTATCCCCTTGCTTAAAAAAAATACTTTATGACTTGCCATCCAAAAATTCTGCAGAATGAACCAGTTATTCTCGATTTAGATGATGCTACCGAAGTCGAATCATCCAAGGCACCTTGTTGTCTGCTAGAAAATAAGGGTTTGTTAAAATTATATCATTTCATATTTTCCAAAGTTGCTCATAAAAATTCATTTATTTTCTTATGAAGATGTGCTGTTTTTTCATTTAAGGTTCTGGAAACCAACAAGAATTGATGCAGAGTCCTAATCTATGTGATACGGTGAGCATGCTGCTCTCTGTAGTCTTTGCTATAATTCAATAATTTTGAAAATTGGATGTTCCACAGAAGAAAAATGATATTAATGCTTGTTATCTGCTAGAGCAAGCCTCTCTGGGTGCTTTGTTTGTTCCATCATAACTTTGAACTTCTAACAGTAATCTTTCTAAAAGAAGTTCGGATTTTACTTCTAGTCAATGTGCCGTCCTCAGTTTCTCCGTTGGCAACTTGGTGTTGTTGAGCTTTTGGAAGATCCATGTGACATAGTGTAGGCTTCAGTTTATTAGTTAATGCACTTCTAACATAAAGCATATTGAACCCAGACATCAGTCACACGTTAATAATTAAAAATCATTTGTCGTGGGATTCAAGCTGTATGTTGGTAAATACAACACAAACCCCAACTCCTTCTCAGTTCCATTACACTTCAAACCTCATAATTTGAATCAGCTAGGTAGAATGTCTGTTCCATTCTTAGGTATGTGTTAAGTTGATTTCAGGATATGATATATTGCTGATGTTGCATCAATCTTCCTGCTTTTAACTTTACTGCCAAGCTTGAAGTGGTGAAGGGGCAGGAGGAGAGCTTGTGAATAAGATAGAAAGGAGAGATGAGCATGGATTTTCCCCTATTAGTGGTTAAACCATTTTAGAAAGTGAATCAAACACAAATAATGATGAAAGTTAAGAACCATATTTAGTTGTTGGTTCTCTTCTTTTGGTATTGTATACGGGGATTCCCCAATTGTTAGTAAAATTTTTTATCTTGTCAAAAAAAAAAAAAACGATGCAAGTTGTGATTGAAATTTCTTCAAAGCTTGCAGAAAACTATTGCATATGTTTCACCTTCCATTTTGCTACTTTTTCGCAGAAAGTTCCAGTGGTTGTTAAACCTGATCACATCATGTATGAAGATACATATTCTACAAGTTCCATTTTGACCTTTTCATGCAGTTCCATAAAGCTTGAGGGCTCCTTCGGGATGAAGTTACCATTTACATCTGAGTGGACACTTTGTGATATTATCACTATTAACTCAGAGTGGTGCAAAAGTGTGAGTTATAGTGCGTCCTCTCTTTTTTTCCCCCACACCAACAGGGCAAGTGAAGCTTTGCTAACTTGCAAGTCTTCTTTGTTGCTAATGATAGGTTGAAACTGCCCTTGTGGAATTGTACCTCAAATCCAAGGATTCAGATGTAGCTAACACTGATAATGAAAGTTCAGGTTTGAGAGGAGTTCAATAGAATACTTTCCCATATAATTGTTGATATTGTTAATTAGATGGTTTCCTTTTTTTATTACATTTCTCAACATTTGAAGATTAATTTCATGGTTTCAAGCTGCAATTGCAAGAAGCTGAGTCATGCTATCCTCTGTATTGTTCTAAAGAACCTCTGTCATGCTCTAAAAGAAAATCTTGCTTTGTGCTTGAGCTAGATTAATTGTTACAATTAGGTTGGAGAAGAGAATGCTATATTTTTGCTAAAACTCAAAATTTATTACTGTTGCTCATAAATGTACTGGAGATTGCGTTGAATGTAACTGTTTGATGGATCAAATATATGGTTTTTGAAGGGATTCGAGACTTGATTTGGAAATTGAAATGTTAGATTTTTCTGTATAATTTACTCTTAGGGGAGAATATAGGTAGTTTTCTAAGTTGTGATCCCAATGTTGATTAATCTTTGTTTACATGAAACTATCTCTAAATTTACAGGTGCTATTGTGTTAACATTTGCTTTGTTCGACCCTGATTGGTCCAAACTACAAGAAGCAATTAAGATGCTGAATGTGCGATACAAAGATAAATGGAATAACATTACAGCGTAAGATACCTCATTGAGCAATGCATTGATGGCTCATCTCTTATTTTATAGATAATATACTTTGGTGATCTTGAGTTCCTTTTTGACAGTAATGATGAAGTTTACTTTTAATTCGTTCTTTATCTGTGTTTTATTGGCAAATGTCTCAACACCCTGTCCTCCCCCAGGCACAGCTGAGATACTCTTTTATTGTTTTCCAGATTTGTCTGGCTAAGCTTCAATGTTAGACTTGTGTTCCCGTGTACAATGCTTAAGCTCTTCCTTTTGATGAAGAAAGTGGGTTTTCTTCTTTGATGGACTGTGGGAGCAGAACGTTTTTTTTTTCCCACTAGAATTTGTGGATTTGGAAATTGTTTGGTTGAAAAAGTTCTCTAAATTTATTCTCCTGGCCTTGTATGACACGCGTCATTGTTGTGGGATTGACTGTCTGAGGGACAAGAGATGTATGAATTGAGTGAAACTACTAAAGATAATTGTAGTATCAGGAATGGATGATTAAGGTTCAATTTGGTATTGATTTACCCATGAGTAGCTTTTAAAATCTTGCTGTTAATTCCCTTTCCCCATTTTGATAGTTCTTAATATGTTTATATCATGATAATGCTTCCTTTGTCAGACTTGATCCCACAAGGAGCTATAGTCCATTTTTTGGACGGAAAAGCATTTCAATTGAAGAGCATGATCATCCCAAGTAAGAGATACTTATCCTTGTTGCTTTTCAATGTGAATCTGATGGTGGCAAGTTCATTAAGGTCTAAGAGAGAATGACCAGCTCTTCAATTTGCAATTGGCGATTTAAATAGTTACTGGTGTCTGACCATATGCCCACTCCTTCTGTCTTTGTCTTTGACTTATGAATTATTGTACATGGTCTTTTAGTGGCGATTTTTCTCTTTTGTTGCCAAAATATTTGATGCAGTTATGAGGTGGAGAGCCAGGATGAAAGACTACTAGTTTGCTAGTTTTACATATCTTTGGTTCATGTAGTATTTATATAGTTCTAGGGTAAGATATATATTCCTCAGACTTTTCTTTCTTCCATGTGTTTCTAGCACTATTTACTGTAAAAGCTCAATCTTCACAGTAATCTAATGAATTTAAAATCACACCAAAAACGAAAAGAGAAAGATAGTTGAATATTGAACTTTGAATTGGGTTAATGGACAGTGATTAAGAGCTAAGTTTGAAAGTTTTTCCATAAGTTATGCGTCTTCCACTTCTGAATCTTGCTATTACGCATGTTTCCAACTTTCGTGTATCTTTAGTAATTTCACATTGTTTGATGCTTGAATCTTATTTCATTATCTACAGTTCCAGGGATAACTTTGAAGAAATTATTTTTCCAGAAGGGGATCCAGATGCTGTTTCCATAAGTAAGAGAGATGTTGATCTATTAAAGCCTAAGACTTTCGTCAATGATACCATCATTGACTTTTACATTATGTGAGTTTATATGTACGTGTTTCAGTTAGTACTTCCCAAATCTTGCTAACTTGGATTGGAATTAAATTTAGCTAATGTTTTTTGTTCTTATAATCATTCTTTCTGGAACTGGTTATTCATCTATTTGAACTTAGTTGTTCTCGTAAGTATTAACTATTGACATGTTGTTTGTTATCAACATCTGGTAGTATGATCTACTTTTGTTAGACCGCAAATAAAAAGAATCATTTAGTGGCTTGGCATCTGTGTTACTCTTAGGTCAAATGTTACTACTTTGTGTTTCAGCTTTTTTATCAGGACAGGTCAAAATTTACTGCATGATGACGCGTGATCATTTCACTGCATAGTAGGTTCATCTTTTACCAGACTTGGTTATTTCCATTGCTCTATCCCTTCCTCTCTCCTGGTTATTGATGTTTGTTTATAGGCAACATGAATCAACCACCTCCATTTGCAAAATATAGGCCCCATTGCAAATAACTATCAGATCTTCTGTAGTCCCAGTTCATGCTGTTCACAGTATTACAGGAGTTTCTTTCAAGGCTCACACCCAAAGATAAATTTTAATGGTCTGCTTGTTTCAACACCTAACCATGTTGTAGAGTACCCAGTGCCTGAGAACAAACTAATACTGGTGATACTAGGGTAGTCATATATGGAGGATTCTCTGTTACTTTTATTACCTTATTATCTGGCTCTAATCATCATCCAAGGGTATAGCATTTCAAAATTCCTTTTAATTTTTTTTTCCCAATTTTCTGTGTGTGTATATGTACTACGGATATAGAATTTTTATTCAAACAATTCATCTATGGAAGTAAGATGGAGATCTACCCTGAATACTTTCTTCTGGTCTATGACTGCACTGTTCTGCACTATTGTTCTGAAAATGATATTCAAAATCGTTCTTGGAAACCACAAATTTCAACATCCTAAGACGAAATGGAAATTTCATTCAGTTATTCTGAAGCTCTCTACTTCTTATCTCCTTGTATTTTTCTTCTCCTGCTCATCTGTTTGCGTAACACAGTGAAGATGGAAAACTCAATTGATGAAATGAATTACCAGGTATTTGAAGAACAAAATGAATCTGGAGGAAAAAGACAGGTTCCATTTTTTCAATAGCTTTTTCTTTAGAAAGCTTGCTGATCTGGATAGAGATCCTTCTAAAGCTTGTGAAGGTAGAGCTGCTTTCCTGCAAGTTCGTAGATGGACCACAAAAGTCAATCTTTTTGGAAAGGATTTCATTTTTATTCCAGTCAACTTCAGGTAGAAGCAGTTATAGAGCCATCTTATATGTCAGGACTTTTATAGTGCTGCTCTCCACTATAACATTATTTTCTTGTGACAGTCTCCACTGGAGTTTGATAGTCATCTGTCACCCTGGCGAGGTTGTTA
This sequence comes from Solanum piurae, assembly GCA_029582685.1. NCBI lineage: Eukaryota > Viridiplantae > Streptophyta > Magnoliopsida > Solanales > Solanaceae > Solanum > Solanum piurae. The sequence continues at coordinate 1,756 of JAJOOO010019268.1, read as the reverse complement.
CCTTTAGAGGTATATTCCATGGCTTGTATGTTTCTGTTTCTAGTTAAAAGGATTATTCTTAACTAGAGAAAGTTTCTAGCAGAGGAAGAAATGGAGAAATCATCTAGAGTTCCATGCATCTTGCACATGGACTCAATCCGAGGGAGCCACAAAGGCCTGAAGAATCTTATACAAAGGTATAATCCATTTTTGGTTGCTTTGACTCACAATGTTGAGTAGTTATTAATTTAGTCACAATCATGTACAACAAGTTAACCATGTTTTGTATATTATATGTACATCCCTATCAATAGTTTACTATGTAGCATTTAGTCATTCACCAAACAACTGAGCATATTGCAAACTACTACGATTTTTCGGAGACTTCTTTATAAGGTAGTCACTCTATATTAGTGAAATTCGTTTGAGAAATCACTATGAAAGACTAAGATAGCTTCTGTATTATAATGGAAATAGAGAAATTTTCATGTCATGTGAGTGCAGTTACTTATTGGAAGAGTGGAAAGAGAGGCACAAGGAAGTGGGAGAGGATGTTGCGAAGAAGTTCTCGAGTTTTCCGTTTGTCCGTCTTGAGGTATCACTCATTCCCCATCACTCTATCATGCATTGAAAATGTCTTTTCCTTCAATAAGAAATATTCCTTAATCAACAAAAAGGGATGTTTCAGGTTATTGTCAACAAAAACAATGGTTGTCTTTTTGGAAATCTGGTTATTGCACATATATAATGAACACTCTTGCTGTTTATAGGTTAACAAAACAGTTATATTATCATCTTCAACCTTACGTGTACTTTATTGTATCATAAATATAATCTAGTGAGGTTCTGTTAAAGTTATTTACTCTATATTAATTACAGTTTGGGGAAGTGAATTTATTAGTTACTTGACATCTAGTTCACAATCCAGATGTCCAGTTTGGTGTGTCAATAACTGTTGTTGTCTAATATGGGTTTGGATGATCCTTACCTCATTGGCCAACTCTATGGGGCCGTGTGGTAGGATGCATTAACTTTGTGTATTACTAATACCTTTGTTTGGTACACTTTCAACCTATGTCATAACTCATAATACAATCTATTTAGTATTATGCTATATAAAACTATTACATGGCACATCATGGTATTAACAATGCAAGGGTTATTAATGCATGGTTAAAGACACAATGGCCCCTCAAAACCTTTTCCACATCCTTTCCACCATGTTTGTGGAGGGTATGATTGTAAGCAACTTTTTTATTTATTCAGAAACTATGCAATGCTTGTTATTTTTAACACACCAAACCGACAGTGCATACCTAATATCAACATTACTAATACACCCTATTCATAACTATTTTTACACACCCTACCAAACGTCTCTTAAATTAAGCCCAATATCCATCTCCTTGACATACTTAAAAGATAAAGTATGTACCAATATCTGAATACATCATATTGATATGAAGAAATATTTGTTACTCAAAATTCATGATTTGCATAGGTGTGGTTTTTGTAATTGTCTAAACTACAGGGAGAATTGCAATGGAAAGAAATGAGGTTATTTTTTGAGAAAACATGGGAAGAACTGAGTTCCTAAAAATTTGACACTATGAGAAACTATGAACTTGTAAGATGCTAGTTGCAACCAAAAAGCACCCCGACTTGCTGTTGAGCATCTGTACTTTTGGATTGGACACGCGCTGGATTAGTTGAGGTGTGTGCAAGCTAGCCCGGATATGAAGGTGGGCGCGGGGGGGGGGGGGGGGGGGGGGGGGGG
>JAJOOO010019267.1:0-17177 GCA_029582685.1 Solanum piurae | reverse complement strand
GGTTTTAGAGAATTTTGGTAATGGGGGGAACGTTTAAACAATGAGGGGTTTTATTTAAAATAGGAACCCTAGGTCGAAACTTTCATTTGGACCAAATATTGACCAAGTTATTTCATTACTAAGACTACACAATCACTATCTATCGTCCCATGGGTGTTTCTAACATAGTTTAACATGCAATTTCATACAACAACAACCCAAGGTCAAGAACCACTTCATGACTTCATATTTTGGAACAATGAATATCAAAATTCAGAGTTAAGTTGAAATCAAATACCTTAGAAGCGATGGAAGTGGGTGATTACGCGATGTTTAAACTTCTTAGACCTTTTGAACACCGGAGCCTCTAGGAATGGGGAATGAAGGAATTTGGGAGAGAAGATAGTGAATTGGGAATAAGGGGGAAAGAAGGTGGAGTGATTAATGATATATTGTGGTAATATGGACGGACTTGAGAAGAGGAGACGGTACTGAACCGGTTTTAGAGAATTTTGGTAATGGGGGGAACGTTTAAACAATGAGGGGTTTTATTTAAAATAGGAACCCTAGGTCGAAACTTTGGACCAAATATTGACCAAGTTATTTCATTACTAAGACTACACAATCACTATCTATCGTCCCATGAATGTTTCTAACATAGTTTAACATGCAATTTCATACAACAACAACCCAAGGTCAAGAACCACTTCATGACTTCATATTTTGGAACAATGAATATCAAAATTCAGAGTTAAGTTGAAATCAAATACCTTAGAAGCGATGGAAGTGGGTGATTACGCGATGTTTAAACTTCTTAGACCTTTTGGACACCGAACCCGGACACCGGAGCCTCTGGGGAATGGGGAATGAAGGAATTTGGGAGAGAAGATAGTGAATTGGGAATAAGGGGGAAAGAAGGTGGAGTGATTAATGATATATTGTGGTAATGTGGACAGACTTGAGGAGAGGAGACGGTACTGAACCGGTTTTAGAGAATTTTGGTAATGGGGGGAACGTTTAAACAATGAGGGGTTTTATTTAAAATAGGAACCCTAGGTCGAAACTTTCATTTGGACCAAATACTGTCCAAGTTATTTCATTACTAAGACTACACAATCACTATCTATCGTCCCATGGGTGTTTCTAACATAGTTTAACATGCAATTTCATACAACAACAACCCAAGGTCAAGAACCACTTCATGACTTCATATTTTGGAACAATGAATATCAAAATTCAGAGTTAAGTTGAAATCAAATACCTTAGAAGCGATGGAAGTGGGTGATTGCGCGATGTTTAAACTTCTTATACCTTTTGGACACCGGAGACTCTGGGAATGGGGAATGAAGGAATTTTGGAGAGAAGATAGTGAATTGGGAATAAGGGGGAAAGAAGGTGGAGTGATTAATGATATATTGTGGTAATGTGGACGGACTTGAGGAGAGGAGACTGTACTGAACCGGTTTTAGAGAATTTTGGTAATGGGGGGAACGCTTAAACAATGAGGGGTTTTATTTAAAATAGGAACCCTAGGTCGAAACTTTCATTTGGACCAAATATTGACCAAGTTATTTCATTACTAAGACTACACAATCACTATCTATCGTCCCATAGGTGTTTCTAACATAGTTTAACATGCAATTTCATACAACAACAACCCAAGGTCAAGAACCACTTCATGACTTCATATTTTGGAACAATGAATATCAAAATTCAGAGTTAAGTTGAAATCAAATACCTTAGAAGCGACGGAAGTGGGTGATTGCGCGATGTTTAAACTTCTTATACATTTTGGACACCGAACCCGGACACCGGAGCCTCTGGGAATGGGGAATAAAGGAATTTGGGAGAGAAGATAGTGAATTGGGAATAAGGGGGAAAGAAGGTGGAGTGATTAATGATATATTATGGTAATGTGGACGGACTTGAGGAGAGGAGACGGTACTGAACCGGTTTTAGAGAATTTTGGTAATGGGGGGAACGTTTAAACAATGAAGGGTTTTATTTAAAAGAGATTCAGGTCGGGTTAGGCAGAACTAGAGTTTAGACCCATGAGACCCCGTCTACGGTCTGTTGGTCGACCTACGGACCATAGATGGGGTCCGTAGGTCTCTTACACACTTAGAAAAATTTAGAAAACTTACCTGGGGTCTACGACTACCATTCACGGTCCGTGGTTTGACTCATGTACCGTCGATGGTCTCCGTAGACCTATGCACCAGACATTCTCTGCATATTAGGCCTTTATTTTTACATTTTCTGGACACGTTTTAAACACGGACCCTATGCTATATCTAGCCAACACTAAATCAAAAATAAAGCACCTATCTAAAGGAATACAGAAAAGTAAATAAACAAAGAAAACTACTAAACCGAAAATAAAAACCTATAGTTTGCTAGATTGTACATCTTGGGTTGCCTCCTACGCAGCGCTTGATTTAATGTCGCAGAATGACATATGCCTCTTGATTACTCAGACTTCATCAAGATAATAGGCCTCAACAACTTCTTGCACACTTTTAGCGTTTCCTAGATAGACCTTGATCCTTTGCCCGTTTACCTTGAACCTTGTTCCCTCACTGTTCTCAAGCTCGACTGCTCCATATGGGAGCACTTGCGTGACTAAGAATGGCCCGGTCCACTTGGACTTGAGCTTGCCCAGAAACAAGTGCAACCTAGAGTTGAATAGAAGCACAAGATCACCCACAACAAATTCTCGCTTTTTAATCCTTTGCTCATGATATTTCTTCATCTTCTCCTTATACATTGCTGAACTTTCATAAGCTTTTAGGAGACACTCATCAAGCACATTCAAGTCACTCATTCTATGATTTGATGCGGCGCACCAATCCAAATTTAGCTTCTTTAGTTCCCACATAGCCTTATGCTCTAGCTCTACCCATAAATGGCAAGATTTCCCATACACATGTTGGTAGGGGTACATACCTATGGAATCTTGAATGCGGTGCGATAGGCTCATAGAGCATCATCAAGCTTCCTTGACCAATCAGTTCTATTAGCATTCACAGTCTTTGCCAAAATCTGTTTGATCTCTCTGTTGGACACTTCAACTTGCCGACTAGACTGTGGATGGTAAGAAATGGCCACATTGTGGCGGATGTCATATTTCTCGAGTAGCATTTTGAACAACTTATTGCAAAAGTAGAAACCTCCATCGCTGATAATCGCCCTAGGTGTACCAAATCTGGAGAAGATATTCTTTTTCAAGAATGCGGTGACACTTTTACCTTCATTATTGGGAAGCGCAATTGCTTCCACCCACTTTGACACATAATCAACCGCAACAAGAATGTACTTCATCCCATGTGAACTCATAAATGGACCCATAAAAAAAATCCCCACACATCAAACAACTCTATCACCAATATAGGGTTCATAGGAAGCTCTTGCCTCTTTGAAATTCCTCCTTCTTTTTGGCAACAGTCACAAGACTTGGCGAAATCATGAGCATCTTGGTGGATGGTAGGCTAGTAATACCCATACTGCAAACTTTTATGCTCAGTCTGAATACCACTATGATTCTCACCAACAGGCGATGAATGGCACACCTCTAGTATACTCAACATCTCAACCTCAGGCACACAGCGAGGAATAATCTCATCAGCACAACTACGATACAAGTAAGGCTCATCCCAAAAGAACTTCTTCACGTCGTGCATAAACTTTTTCCTTTGGTGAAAAGACAAATCCGATGGCACCAGATCACTTGCCAAGTAGTTAGCAAAGTTTGTGATCCAATGAATCAGATCATGAGAAGCAGCCAATACCTGTTCATCTGGAAAAGCATCATCAATTTTAGCCCTGTCACCAAGTTTGAGCATAGCTTCCTCCTCCAATCTGGACAAGTGATCGGCAACCTGATTTTCTGTCTTTTTTCTATCTTTCACCACAAAATCGAACTCTTACAGCAAAAACACCCATCTAATCAACCTCGGTTTTGCATCCTTCTTAGCCATCAAATACCTCAATGCAGAATGGTCAGTATGCACAATGACCATAGTACCAAGTAAATAGGATCGAAATTTCTCGAATGCGAAAACCACTGCAAGAAGCTCTTGTTTAGTCACTGGATAGTTCTTTTGAGCCACATTTAGAGTTTTTCTAGCATAGTAAATAAGATGAAGAATCTTCTCTCTCCTCTGTCCCAATACCACACCAAGCACCACTCCACTCGCATCACACATTACCTCAAACAGTTGCCCCCAATCTGGTGAAATAATGATCGGTCCAAAAACTAGCTTCTTGTTCAACTCCCCAAATGCTCTCAAACAAGCATCATCAAAATCAAACCTACACTCCTTTTCAAGCAATTTGCACAATGGATGTGCAATTTTAGAGAAATCCTTAATGAACCTCTTATAGAAACTTGCATGCCCCAAAACACTTCTAACACCTTTGACAGAGATAGGTGGTGGAAGATTTTCTATTACTTCAACTTTTGCTCTATCTACCTCAATACCCTTCTCAGAAATCCGATGACCCGGAACTATCCCTTATTCCCCCATAAAGTGGCGTTTTCCCCAATTTAGCACAAGATTGCAATCTTCACACATTTTAAGTACCTCGGTAAACTGATTCAAGAAACGATCAAAAGAGTCACCTACCACTGAGAAATCATCCATAAACACCTCAATAGTGTCCTCTACCATATCAGAAAATATAGACATCATACAACGCTGGAAGGTCGCTGGAGCTTTACACTACCCAAATGGCATTCGTTTGAAGGAGAAAGTCCCATAAGGGCAAGTGAAGGTGGTCCTCTCTTGGTCTTTTGGAGCTATAGAAATCTGATTGTAACTCGAATAGCCATCAAGAAAACAGTATCAACCCTTACCCGTAAGTCGGTCCAATATTTGATCCATGAATGACATAGGAAAGTGCTCATTTTCTGTCCAAGCATTTAATTTTTGGTAGTCCATGCAGACTCTCCATCCAGTTATGGGCCGCATCGGAACAAGCTCATTTCTCTCATTAGGTACCACAGTAATCCCACATTTCCTGGGCACACACTATACAGGTCACACCCAACTACTATCTGCAATTGGATAAATAACTCCAGCATCCAACGACTTGATGATTTCCTTCTTAATTACCTCTTGCATAGGCGAATTTAGTCTTCTTTGGTGCTCAATACTATGCTTGTGATCCGGCATGAGTTGAATTTTATGAGAACAAATACCGAGGGGAATCCCAATAATATTCACAATAGTCCGTCCAATAGCCCGCTTGAACCTCTTCAACACGGACACCAATGTCTCAACTTGTGTCACATTCAAATCTGTCGCAATAATGACCGGTAAAGTACCATATCTCCCCAAGAATACATACCTCAAATGTGATGGTAGAGCCTTAAGCTCCAATTTCAGAGCCTCCTTAATAGACGATCTTGTAGGTGGAGAGTCGCTATTCTTCATGTCTAACTCCAATCTCTTTGGTTTTGAACGAAATTCAAACCCATCAAGTGCGGCGCCCATTTCATCATAGTCTTCAATCACATCACCCTAAAAGTTTATCATTACCGCTGCTAGTGCATCAACTCCCAATCTCTCTTTAATAGACAGTTCAGAACTACTTTCTACAATATGTTTCACCATAGATACCGATTTGAGCTCACTACTCTGCTTCATGGACCTATAAATATTGAAAGTTGCCTCTTCACTATTCAATCGGAACTTTATCTGCCATTTCTCCATATCAACCAAGTCGCGCCCAGTGGCTAGGAATGGTTTCCCAAGGATAATGGGAACCTCAAAGTCAATATCACAATCAAGTATCACAAAATCTGCCGGAAAGATAAAAGACTCCACTTTCACTAGTACATCTTGGAGCACACCAATGGGCTTCTTCACAGTTCTATCGGCCATAAGCAGTCGCATCACAGTCGTTTTGGATCCCCTAAACCCAACCTCTTATAGACAATGGCATCAGATTGATACTAGCACCCAAATCGCACAACGCCTTTACAAAATATAGCAACCCAATGGTACAGGGAATAGTGAAGGCACCAGGATCCTTCTTCTTCTGCACAAGGGACCCTGTAGCAATAGCACTACAATGTTGCAACTTATCGTCATCTTCAAAACTCACAGCCCATTTTTTAGTTACCAAGTCCTTCATAAAACATACCCAGGCATTTGCTCTAAAGCTTCTATCAACGACACATTGATGGAAAGCTGCTTCAACATACTAATAAATCTGTAGTATTTGCCTTCTTCAGTCTTCTTCACTAACTTCCGTGGGAAAAAAGGTGTAGGTGTAGGCATGGGAACAACTTTTTGGGTTATCTCCACTTCCTTCTCTGTTGCATTCTCGGACTCTTCATTTACCTCAATCACATCATCATTTTTACTAGCCTCAACTTCAACCCCAGACGGCATAGGTGGATAAATGGGCTGCTTAACCCCCTCGAGTAGTGACTGTCAGACAATGCCCATCATTCTTTGGATTTTGGATGTGTTGCTAAGAAGTGTGCCAGGTTGAAGTGGGTTTACTATAGTAGACAACTGAGTCATATGCTGCTCAAGATGCTTGATAGACACTGCATGGGCATCAACTTTTTGACCAATACCAGATTCGTCATTTCGCATCTCCTTCACATTCTCATCAGTCGAATCAAACCTCTTCATCATCTTCTGCATCATATCCTCAATACGTGACATATTACCTCCAGTTTCCCATTACGAGATTCCCAATTTTGAGGAGGAACATAAGGTCCAACCCGATCATTTCTATTTCCATAGTTGTTCTGATTGTATTTTTTATCGCGACTATAGTTCCCATCTCAGACATATTGACCCTCTCGATTGTAGTTTCCATAGTTCCGACCTTGGTTTCCTTGACTTTGGCACCAATTATCCATATTGGAACCTTGGGCGTTGGCTTGGAAACCCTCTGTCTGATCATTCACCGCATAAGTATCTTCTTCATAGTAACACTCCTCAACCGATGGTGGAGTTCTAGTCAAATAATTGACAACATTTACCTTTTCAGTACCTCCGCTCACATGCTTCAACACCAACCCTAGTTCGGTCCTCATCTGAGCCATCTCCTCACGAATATCATCGACAAATTGATTAGTTGTAGCTTGGACTGCAAACGTGTTTCTCCCAGTATCTGACTTTCAAGTGCTCTAAGCTTTATTGTTTCGGGAGATCTTCTCCAGTTTCTCGGCAATCTGCTTAAAATTGCATTCACCATATGAACCACCAATGATGGTATGAAGCATCGCCTTACTATTGTCATCCTGACCTCGGTAGAAGTATTCCTTCAGCGATTCATCATCAATAAGGTGATTCGGGACACCTCTTATGAAAGTAGTGAACAACTACTCACAGACTCTCCAGGTAGTGCTACGAGGTTGTTGAGTTTATCTTTGTGGTTCAGCTTCTTTGACACTGGAAAGTATTTTGCTATGAATACATCAGTTAATTGGTCCCTTGTGTAGATTGAGTTATAAGGAAGCTCAGTGAACCACACAGCACCATCGCCAATCAATGATAGAGGGAATACTCTCAATTCAATGACATCCATGTCTAATTCTGGTTGACCCACACAACTTTTGCAAACACTCCTCAGCTTGGCTATGTGCGCATGTGGATCCTCCGATGTCAAACCAGAGAACAAACCCTTCGCTGCAAGCATTTGCATCAAACTACTAGTCACCACAAATGTATGCCCCGGAGGTATAGGGGGTAGAACAATAGGTCCTTCAGATTCAGCGGCATTGAAGTTGACCCTATAGTTATCACGCAGTCTTGGTCCTGGTGGGTCATGTACCCTCAATTCATCTCCCAGTAGATTGTTATCTTGAACCTAAACATTCTCATTACCAACTTTTGGAGGCTGCAACTCAGCCCCATCACTTAGATTTCCTCCGATAGGATTGATTTGGACTCCTTGGTTATTCATTCTTCGCAAAGTTCTGTTCAATTCTGGATTGTAAGGAGTCAGTGGTTCACCTTGGCTCCGTGTACTTGGCATACACTAGAGTAGGAACTTGAGAGAAACAAAAACAAAAGAAAAAGTAAAATTAGGAAATCATTGACTAAAGTTCAATAATGTATTTAAATTTAATCTAAAAGCAAAATTCCCCGGCAGCGGCGCCAAAATTTGATACGCTCAAATTACACCTCCTTAAAGAAGCGTAAGCGATCGTTATCAAGCAAAGAACCCAACTTGTAGGTTGGGGTCTATCCCACGAGGAATATGGTCGAGACTTAAATTCAACTTACAATTATATTTTTTCAGTCAACGTATTTACGAAATAAGTAATTAGAGGGGGGGATTTGTGAAACAAATTCTGGAAATTATGTGAACAATTAGTGAGCAAGATTTAAACTTTAGTTGTTATCAAAATGAGAGAGAAACTAGGGCGTATGTGTTCCCCATAAGCTCATAACTCCGTAATGCTAGTAATAACAATACTTTCCTAGTGTATTACATGCAAAGTGGTAAGTTATGTATCCCTAAATTCTTGGTCTGGAAAATAGAGAATTTCACCCCGCACATTGGTCCAGCTACGTGTGTATAATTTACTAACCCTTACCTTTACCTTATATTAGACATCATATCGATGTATAACTTAGTTTTCACCCTCGCACCAATCGACATTAGACAATTAGATAGTATCACATTAAATCTATGTTAATAATTCTTTTCTCGTTAATTACCTCCTTGGTATGGCAAGTAGTAACGAGGCGGATTCTAACACGTGCAGTCGTTAAAAAGATTTCTAAGCAAAATAATTATCAATGCATGCAACAACACTATTCAAGAATTACTTAGTTACTATTCATACTTCGTTAATCGCTCATGGTTCCCATAACTCCCATGTCCGTAGGTCATGTCCGTAGATGGATTTTTCTGCAACATTTCTACAACTGTCTCCTAACTCCCATGTCCGAACTTATTTCCTACAAACATGATAAAAACACCTTAATACTAATACAAAATGACCCTAGACACACACAACTCTTAAGTAAAATGTATTAAAAATAGCGTAAACTTACGGTATATTAGTATAACCCAAGAGATAGACATTCCTACTTGGAAGTGGGAAGTGATCAACATGGATTTCATTACAGGTTTACATCGTACTCGCAGACAACATGGCTCTATTTGGGTGATAGTTGATAGAGTTACTAAGTCTTCTCATTTTTTGGCAGTCAAGACTACAGATTCGGCGGAGGACTACGCCAAACTTTACATTAATGAGATAGTCAGGTTGCATGGGGTTCCTTTGTCTATCATCTCATATCGAGGTCCTTTGTTTACCTCTCATTTCTGGAAGTCATTTTAGAAAGATCTTGGTATTCAGGTTAACCTTAGCATAATATTTCATCCCCATAAGGATGGTCAGGTAGAGCGGACCATTCAAACCTTAGAGGACATGTTGAGAGCTTATGTGATCGACTTCAAGGGTAGTTGGGATGATCACCTTCCTCTTATTGAGTTTGCCTACAATAATATCTATCATTCCAGCATACAGATGGCCCCTTATGAGGCATTGTATGGGCGTAGATGTAGATCTCATGTTGGTTGGTTTGAAGTAGGATAAGCAACCTTGATAGGGCTAGATTCAATCCATGATGCTATGGAGAAAGTGCAACTCATCAGAGATAGACTTAAGACTGCCCAGAGTCACTAGAAGTCTTATGCAGATGTAAGGAGAAGGGAACTAGAGTTCCAAGTTGGTGAGTGGTTTTACCTGAAAGTGTCACCTATGAAAGGGTGATGAGATTTGGCAAGAAAGGGAAGCTCAGTCCTAGATATGTAGGCCCTTACAAGATTCTGAATAGGATTGGTAAAGTGACTGATGAGTTAGAATTCCCAGCAGGACTAGCAGCAGTGCATCCTGTCTTTCAGATTTCGCTTTCGAAGAAGTGTGTGGGTGATCCAGCATTCGTGGTGCCATTAGAGAGTGTGGCCGTTAAAGATAGTCTTTATTATAAGGATGTACTAGTTGAGATTCTTGATCGTCAGGTTAGAAGGTTGAGAAACAAAGAAGTAGCTTCAGTCAAGATTTTGTGGAGGAGTCAGTCCGTAGAGGGAGCTACTTGGGAAGCAGAAGCAGTCATGAAGTCCAAGTATCCTCACCTATTTCCTTCTGATTCCACTCCAGCTTGAGGTAATAGTTCCTCTTCAGCTTTTTAGTCATTCATGTGTGAATTCAGTCTTAGTACCATGTTCCTTCAATTTGTACTTGCATTTTTTGCGTATTTGCATGATCTTGGAACTTAGTTGAGTCAGAAATCAATTTTCAATATCTTAGTGGTAGGGATTGCAGACCTCTCCCTTCATTTCAGCTAGTTTAGTCTTCATTCAAGGATGAATGTTCTCAAGGGAGAGATAATATAACACCTCGTATGCTAGAACCATGAAAGTTCAGAAAATCTAGTGCTACAGGTGCCACCTACGTACGTCACCCATGGACCGTAGAGTGATCCACGATCTGTGCTGATAGTCCGTGGATGGTCACAACAGCCCTCCCCAGAACCCTAGAGAAAATTTGGCCAAGTTTTGACCCATGGCCAGACCTATGGTCGGCCAGGCCACGGTACGTGGATCAATGCCCCAGGAGGCCCAGCCAAATTTTGGCCAGGTCAAGACCTACGCTAGGACCTATGGACCGTAGGTCAGACCACGATCCGTGGTCCAGGGGTGTAGGTCGGACCCCCAAATCTTCAACTCCCAGTCATGATTGACGGTCGACCAGCATGAACCGTCAGTCGATCAATGATCCGTCAGTCCCGTCCGTCGGTCACTCTGACAGTAGTTAACTCAGGGGTCTTTTGGTCTTTTCCTTTTTCGTTGGACCCCTAAACCTTGTTGTTTTTACCCTAAATTACTTGGTTTTGGTCAGTTTTAGCCTAGAAACATAACTAGAACTTACCTAAGTCAAATCATTAAGCAAAACTTAGAAAATTAGAACGCTAAGAGGAGAAAAGAGGTCAAGAACCCTAGTTCAAGAACACAACATGGTTCTATCAGTTCCAGCCCTATCGAATAATTTCTTCATGGAATTCGTCACCACGTATGTGGGATTTCACTAGTGGATTCCTTTCGCCCATTAGATCCCTAGATTTTAGTCAGATTTTTGATTCCCTTATCATAACTAGACCTAGGGTTTCTAGAACTTCAGCAGATTATCATGAATTAGTTATTTACATATTCTAAATTAGATTATCGTATTATTACTTCGTTTCATGCATGAATTTCAGAACCCTAGCTATGTATTTCTTTAGTTCTTGAATTACATATGTTAGGTCAGATATTTTAGTTATTTCAGATATACATGCCTCAGTTTTAGAATGTGTCATTATCAGTATATTATTGCGCATTCTCAGTTTGCATGTCAATTTGAGCTATCCAGTATAATACATAATTTTAGTCATAATGTGTTAATCACTTAATATATTGGGAGTAGCATAATACCAAGTTGGATTAGGGTTTAGCGTACCCGAATAGTCCCAGAATTACGAGCCACGTAGGTTGTAAGTCCCATCTGTGGGCATCATTTTAGTGATCATGCCAGCATGCCTCTACACCTTTTCCCCCTCTCGATGAGGCGTATACATCGGACTCCATATTTAGCTCATGTGGTTTTATTATCGGTTATTAGTAGCTCCCACAGTTCAGTCAAACTCTATTGCAAAGACCACATTTTAGTATAGTCAGTATTCAATCTCAGCATGTTATGAATTTGGTTATTGCATTTAATATTCAGTATCTATGTCATGTTTAGATTTGGCTTTTGCTTTATTGCTTGTTCAATTATATGTTTATTTCAGCTTTACTATATCTTGCATGTTCAGTACCTTTCAAGTATTGATGCATACTCTGTGCTACATATTCTCGTGATGTAGGTTCAGGTTCTCAGCATCCACATCACGCTTAGATCGGTCCCCAATCCCTAGTTTAGCAGCATCATCGGTGAGTCATTATTCTTCGAGGACATGGTCATGTTATCTTCATTTTTCAGTCTTTTAGTTTCAGTTTTGCTAAACTTAGTTGGGGCCTGTCCCAGCACTTCTAGTCAGTAGAGGCTATTTTCAAACATAGTTAGATTCAACTTAGTATTCAAGTTTGATGTTTCTTTTGTATTAAACTCTCATATTTGATATTCAGTTTTAGTATATGGGTATTCCCCACTATTTTAGATTTACTTATTATTAGCTTCCGCATCATCTTTATTTCTCAGTTTATCTTTAGTATGCTCATGATTATGCCAGCAGGATTTACTTGGGGTCACTTGTGGGGGTGTGCTCAATTTTAAAAGAAGTATTTGTGTTCCTCGAGTGGGCAACTTGATTCAGAATTTATGAACAGAATCCCATAGTTCACGATATTCTATTCATCCGGGTGTGACTAAGATGTACCAAGATTTGAAGCGGCTTTATTGGTGGCCTAGCATGAAGAAAGACATAGCAGAGTTTGTGGCTAAGTGCCAAAACTGCCAGCAAGTAAAATATGAGCACCAAAGACATGCAGGTTTGCTTCAGAGAATGTCAATTTTGGAATGGAAGTGGGAAAGGATAGCTATGGATTGTGTGGTTGGTTTTCCCAAGATTGGGAAAGAATGATTTTATTTGGATAGTGGTTGACAGATTAACTAAGTCAACCCATTTTATTCCAGTCAAAACAGACTATAATTCTCATTAGTTGGCTAAGGTTTATGTGAAAGAGATAGTGAGGCTGCACTGAGTTCCCCTTTCTATCATCTCAAATCGTGGTACGCAGTTCACATCCAAGTTTTAGGGAAAATTGCATGAGAAGTTGGTATTCAACTCACTTTTAGCACAACTTTCCATCCACAGACGGACGACCACTCTGAGAGGACAATTCAAGTGTAATAGGACATGTTGAGAGCATGTGTGATTGACTTTGGAGGACATTGGGATAAGTTTCTACCGCTGTGTGAGTTCTCTTATAATAACAGTTACCACTCCAGCATTGATATGACACTGTTTGATGCACTTTATGGGAGGGGATTTAGATCACCCATAGGATGGTTTGAGGCTGGAGATGTGAAACCTTTGGGGGTTGACTTAGTGAATGATGCTCAAGATAAGGTAAGAAGCATCCAAGCTAAGCTCCTAGCAGCCCAAAGTCAACAGAAAAAGTATGCAGACCATAAGGTAAAAGACATCACATTTATGACTGGTGAGCAAATTCTTCTTAAAGTGTCACCCATGAAAGGGGTGCTGAGATTCAGCAAGAAGGACAAGTTTAGTCATCGATACATTGGACCATTCGAAATTCTTGACCGTGTAGAACCAGTTTCTTATAGATTGGCTTTACTTCCTAACCTATCGGGAGTTCATCCGATATTTCATGTGTCCATGTTGAAGAAGTATCATGGGGATGGGGATTACATCATAAAATAGGACTTAGTTTTGTTAGACAAGGACCTTCAGTATGAGGAGGAACCAGTTGCTATTCTTGATCGCGATATCCGAAAGCTAAGGACCAAAGAGATAAGGTCTGTGAAAGTCCAATGGAAGCATCGCCCGGTTGAGGAAGCTACTTGGGAGACCAAGAAGGACATGCGAGATAAATATCCCCAGTTGTTCGACGATTCATGTACAACTCTACCCTTACTTTAGTCGGTCTTTCCTAGTTGATCACTCGGGAATGAGTGATGGATAAATTGATATCTATTGAATGACTTGATTCCTTCATTAAGGAAAAGCCTATGGGGAAAGAATTGGGCCAAGAAAATTTTGAGTATTAACTTGAGAATTCCTAACCTAGTCCAGATTTGGATTAAATTTGAGTCAGTTAGGTATAGGAAAATCTGATAATTAATGAGAGATCTAGTTATTAATTTGATCACATGATTAGATAGCTAAGACGTTAAGAAACTTGTACGACTTTATAGAATCAAATTCGGGCGAGTAGAACTCTCGAAACTGGTTTTAGCGTGAATGGGTAGTTTCTGAACGTCATGGTTTGAAGGTGTGTTGTGAAATGGAGATTTGGAACTCAAATTTTGACTCTATGTCTCCGTGTAAGCCGTTGTGGCGGGATTATTCCCGCCAAAGCAGGGCCACTATAGTGGGATGGGATCTGCCGTAATGGCCCAGTCGCGAATTAAGTTGGGATTAAACCCCAAAAATGTTATTATTTTGTAACTTTTGTTCTTGAGAGCTAAGAAACGAACTAGGGAAAGTTCTTGACAATTTTGCGCCTCTTGTAGCGCTAAAGGTAAGGTTTTTACTCCCCTAATTCATTTTTCGATCCGTAGAGCTTAGATTTATGGGTGATTATCATTGGGGGATGGTTTTGACCTGAAACTAATGGTGGAAAAATCCCTAAGTTGGGTATTGGGATCTTGGGTTTGGCCTAGGGTTGATGATTTCGATTGTCTCCAGGTAATTAGGCCTCGTTTATTGATACTTGCATTAATTTGTTGTTTTTAGACCACGAACAAGAGGAAAGAATTCGGAAAGGGAAGATTCAATGCCTTAGGGGGATTCAAACTTTATTTCGAGGTAGGTGATGGTTTGATTTAATGTTTGTGTGATGTATATTGGTATTTGCTTCATTGTAATGCATGTATGTATGTGAATATAACACTATTGATCAAACCTAATGTAAATGAGTATGAATAAATGATTGTATGCCATGAATCAACACTTGATTGTATGATTATGAGAATGTACATTGTGATTGTGGTATGATGATTGGACCAGGTGTCACGTTCCGACACACTAATTGGGATCGAATGTCACGTACCGAAATACGCATTGGATCGGGTGTCACGTTCTGGCACACTAATTGGGATCGGGTGTCACGTTCCGACACACTAACAGTTTGGGCATGGGTTCCATGAGAGGACCATTGAATTATCGTATTTACTTGTTAATGAGAATGTGGAACTGTAAGTTGTTATTGAAATGATAACCGGTACATGTGTATATATATTCTGTACATGTCATTATTACTATGTTGTGACTGTTTATGTATGTTTCGCTTACTGGAATAGATAGCATCTTCAGGCGGCTACTGACAGACCTCATTTAGGAGATCACTGATCGAGATCGAATTCAAGGGTGAGCTAGTTCTTCCAGGCTGCCATGAGTTCTCCTTTTCTTAGACTTGTTGAACTATAGAGTTTTGGTACATTGACTTTCAGGTTCTAAGCGTTGTTTCCACAATGTTTTGGTAATTGTTTTGTTAGACTTTCGGAGTTTATGGGAACTCCAGTTTATTCTGCATTTAAATCTGCTTCCGTATCTTTAAATGTCTTCGTTGTAGTTTAGTCGGTTAGTATTAATGATTCTTCCACCGGAGGGTTAGTGTGGGTACGAATCAGAACGATTTGGGTCGTGACACCGCATTAACCACGCATTGACATCAACAAAATTAATTCTCTAACTTATTAAAGTCTCCGAACGGACTCTTCGGATTCAATAAAGAATAAATCAAATATGTTATCCCACTAAATTCGTCATTCCAGTCTCAATGAAATCGTCAAATGTCCAAAAATATATTTTTGACAGAAATACCCCTCGAACCTCTCTTTAGGCCTAAAGCTAAACTTCTTGCCTAAACATCCAACTCTCAACATAAGGCCTCGAAAACCTTACCAACCGATCTACTAGGTCAAACTCGATGTTCCAGACACGATGGAAATGACAAAATTTCCATCTGACACTCGAAACTCAAAATATTTATTGAAGTGAATCCTATCAAGAATTCTCAACTCAATAGGGACGCAATCACTAAATAACACACGCGATCGCATCGGGGACCACACCAAATATTTCTGAAACACAAACTAAGCATGAAAATTCTATGAGGAAGAGAAAAATGGTCATTTCATAATTAAAAACAAAATCACAAGAAATGAGACATCACATTATCCACCACTTTAACACGCATTCATCTCCGAACGAAAAGTAAAATAAGATACCTGAAGGGATGTAAAGTTGAGGGTATCTACGACGCATGTCAAACTCCACCTCCCACGTTGCCTTCTCAACAGGTCGGTGTCTCCATTGCAGCTTCACTGAATGTGCTTGGATATCAACTGTCTAGTCTGCCTATCCAAGATAGCAATCGGCTCCTCCTCAAAGGACATATTTTAATCCAAAGCAACAGAATCCCACTGAATCACATGAGAATCATCATGACGACATCGCTTAAGCATCGAATTATGGAACACGACCTGAACCACTGAAAGGTTCGGAGGTAAGGCCAACTTATAGGCCACCTCTCCAAACTTCTCCAAAATCTCAAAATGTCGAATGAACCGTAGACTGAGCTTTTCTTTCTTTCCAAACCTCATCACACCCTTGGTGGGAGACACCATAAGAAAAACCCTCTACCCAATAGCAAAGGACACATCCCGGACACGTCTATTTGCATAGCTCTTCTACCTACTCTGTGCGGTCACAAGGCGCTGCTGAATCAACTTCACTCTATTCATGGAGTCTCTCAACAAATCAGTTGTCGAAGGTCGAACTCCAAATGAATCAAACCAACCAACATGAGATCTATACCTTCTTTCATACAAAGCTTCAAACGGTGTCATTTGAATGTTGGAATGATAATTGTTTTTATAAGAAAACTCCACTAGAGGTAGGGATTGATTCCAATGACCACCAAAGTCCATGACACAAGCCCAAAGCATATCCTCAAGAACCTTAATAGCCCGCTCAATTCGACTTGGGCCACTGATTTTTTACATAAGATCATTAACTTCATAAGTGAATAATCCTTTTATGAGTATATTCGAAAAAATAGGTTCTATTTTTATGATTATAATTTTAATACTGTATGCATTAAATATGTATTTTTATTTAAGTTCTACTTATCTCTTATTCTCAATGGTCTACCCAAATAAAAAGTTTTAATTGATATTATTTGATTTTTAAACTATTAAAATCTAGAATTTATTTACATTACAAATAGATAATCTTTTAGAAAATTATTATGAAATATATCTCTATTATTTATTACCTCCATTAAAATGTACTTATTAATTATCAGTCTTTACTATTTTCAAATATATAAATAAATATTAGAATTCTATTATTATAATAATTATTATTATTAATAAAAAATATTAAAAATTTTGTTCTACTTTTATTTTTTTATAAAATATCATTGGCTTACACACCTAATAAGTAATTTTTACTTTTCCTTTTGTCTAAGAAATAAAATTCCTCCGA
>JAJOOO010019266.1:0-10831 GCA_029582685.1 Solanum piurae | reverse complement strand
AGTCTTTTTCTTGCTAAAAAATTAAAAATGGGCTATTTATTGCTAATTTAGTTTGTAGGGTGTTATGTTGTGTCATTTAGTCACATACTTACCGGATCAGTACGGGCCTGGGCCACTAAATAATGGGCCTAAATAATTGGCTCAATTTCCCAAGTTGGGCTGCCAATTCTCCCACCTAACACCATTAAGACCCGGCGACCCGCAGGGGAAGAATTAGAATAAAGGTACATGTTCGATCGAACTCAATAATTTTGGTTTAAATTTATATTTATCTTAAGAAATTAATTGATTATATCGGAATTATTATTTTAAAACTTAGTAACTTGTAAAAATTATAATTTTAAATTTATAAATTCTGCCTTCGAAGATTCATCATCATAAATTATGAACAATCGTTGACAAATAAATTTTATTAATCTGATAAAACTTGTAAATAATTTAACAAAATCAAAAAGTAAAGATTGTACCAAAGTTATGACTCACCGTCATAACTTGTAGATAATGAAATTTAGACGAGTCTTATCAAATTTTTAAACAGCTCAACAAAATAAAAAAGAATGATCGATGATTACACAAAAATTATATTTCAGGACAATGATATAAAATTTGAACTTACATGGTTATTACGTAGTGTTTCAAAATGTATCGTATTATATTATATTATATTAGGAAAAAACTTACTCGCACCGGGTGTTTACACCAAACCAATGCAATTTCCATTATTACGTGATTTAATGAAGTAAAATGAACTATAAATTTAAACACATGGCATGCATGTATTGGCTTGGTGTAAACTCCCTGTGCGGGTAAGTTATATTCATTGTATTGTACTATATTGTTTTAATGAATACAATGTTTGAATAGATTGTATCGCTTTTCATCGTTACATATATAATGTCACACATTCATAATTTTAGTGAGAAACCTACAAGATAAGTAGGATACAGGGTAGAACTACTATGAAAAGATAGGATAATAGATAAAATATGATAATTGAATAATAAATAAAGATAAAATGAGATGAAAATTATATTTAAATAATGACGTGATCACACCAAATCGGTTGTTATATAAAATGAGTATTTTCATCGTTATCTAACGATGGATTACCATACGATACAATAGAATTTAAGTAACCATCAAAATAAACATTATATTTAAACTAACAATACAATACAATACAACGAGTAACAACCATCCGAACAAGATGTTAAGCTTCTAAAAACCTTATTTTTAAATCTTCAATGATATATTATCCCTACACCTATTAAATAATTTGATTCCCGTACTTCATATAAAATCACATAATTGAAAAAGATAAAGTAGCTAAGGGCCCGTTTGTTCATAGATAATTTTCACATTCTTTGTTTTTTAATTAAACAATGTTTGGATATATAATGGAAACTCAACTTGAATTTTGAAATATTTCGAGATGCAAGAAACGTCATATATTTATTTTATTTTATTTTTCGCTTTAAATCACTCGTAAAAATAGAACTTTTTTCTTAAAATTATATTTATAGCAAAATACAATTATGATTTTGAAATATCATTTAAAAAACTTCTTTCACAAATTACTTTTGAAATATTTTTTTATGTCTAAATGCCCACTAATTGTTCCTGATATTCACTCCGTCTTATATTAATTGATTATTTCTTTTTTACATAGATAATTTTATTAATTCACAGAACTAATTACAAAGATAATATATAAAAAGTTAAATTAATGCTTTCTTGATTTTCTCTCCCTAATTACTTATCAAATTTTCCTTTTTTAACTTGTCTATTTTGACAAATCAAGAAAGAACAATTTTTTTTACCTATTATCCCCTCAATTAATTAGTTTTGAAAAAAGTAGAACTTTTTGAAAATCTTAAATTTTTAATTCATCAATTTCATAATTAATATGGGAAAAATGGTACACTCACTATATCAATCAATATTTTCTTAATAAATATGTCAATTTAAAAGTAGACAACTAAATAGGAACAGAGGAAATATGAGATAATTAATTATTTTTAATAAAATGATCAATTAATATGAGATGTAGGGAGTAATAAAAAGGAAAAAAAAAAGAGACAAAAAGCAACCAAATGAGATATCATGGAATTTGTCATTGTGCCATCACTTCAGACATGTTGCCAACTTGACTACTCATATATTCAACAAAAATTAAAGCATATAATAAACAAAAAAGAAAAAAATGACTCCCACTTTGAAAAACTCAATCTATTTTAATATAAGTAATCTAATCTAATCTTAATTAATTCCAAAATCCATATACGTCAACCCCAAATCTTCTTCTCGATTCTTTTATTTTATTTTATAATATTCTATATATTATTCTAATATTATTTTCTTACTATGTGTGTTTTTTCACCATTGTCCAAAAAGTGTAGGGATTGTGACAGAAGAAAAAAGTAGAAGAAATAAAAAGTTACAACAAACGTCACCTGAAAGATTTGGATATGTTCTACTAGTATCATTAATTAATTTTTATTTGCTTAATTAATATTATATTAAGTCAAATGGGCCATCTTAATTTATCAACCTTTGCTAATTGCACTTTGTTATGATTATAAATCATTAGTCTCTCTTTATTGAAATTGAAATTTTATATATTTCGAAAATGTAAAGAACATACGTTATTAGAAATTCATCAGTTTCCAATCAGATATTTTATCAGAAATTCATCAGATCGTCGTTTTTTCGAAGTGATGATTTCTAGTGAGGTCTATTATTACCTTTTGTTTATATTTATATATATGTATAAAATTGGGAATTTTTATATCCTTAATTATTTTTATGTTCCACTTTGGATGGTCAACTATGAAGAAGTAGATGAAATGAAATCCAGCTAAGTACCACCTTTTTTATTACACTATGAAATTCAAAAAGAATATTATTTTGCCTCTTGGAAACATCAAAGTTCCAAAACTTGGAATTACTAATTAATTTCAAATTAAAGAAAAAAAATCGAATATATTGTGTAAAATTAATTAGTTATATCATCCAAGATCATATTATATTAAAATTTTGCAACTTTGACATTCTTATAAAAGATTTATATTTTTTTCAGAAAGATTATATAGTGTATCTTCATGCTAAAGATCAATTTACATTTTATCTATCCCAACTTGATTTAGGTTTGGGTTATAAAGTAAATAAAGTTACAAATTAATATTATATATTTAAGCTAAATCAAAAGATTCTGTAAATTAAATACCCTTTCATATGCTCTAAATGCTACAAGATCACATTTCATGTTTTCAACTCATATGCCTTGCTATCTAATTTTTCGACTAATTCTTCTATCAGGAAAATTATATTATCTTCTATCGAAAAAGTATATTATATACCTAGGTCAAGAATTAATTAATTAAATAAGGTATATATGTGTAACAAATTATGTCGTGTAACCACACTCAATGTTGAATATGTGAGACAAACCAATATTAATTTTCCAATACCAAATCATGTCTTTCATAATTATACGTTTCTTTATTACAATTAGAAAATTATAAATTAAAGCCAATCATGATTCTAATAGCATAGTATACATGATTAAAATAAAATAAAATGACATATATTAAAAAGGATTGAAGAGACATCCAACCCCGCCATATACAAGAAGCCAAATAACATCCATTCTTGAAAATCTTTCATGCACATGATTTTAGATTAAAAAATTAATATCAACAAGAAAAAAAAAGTTTTTTAAATAAATTATTTTGATATGTTAAATATATTTAAAATAAATTGTATTTAATAATTCCTTTTCGGTGTGACAGCAAGAAAATGGAAGGAGGAAGTTGGGAGGTGGGATATAATATGGTAGACAAGAAAATTATTGGTTGAAAAAAAATTAGGCCATTTGATGTTTTGAAGTATAGAACTAATTTTTATACTATTAAATTATTTAAACGATAACTATAAATCATATTTGTCATAATCAGTGAAATTAGGTACCTAAAAATGAAATGTTTAAGTTATATATATTCATCACTGGGTGGGAATCTACGATGAGGTAGGAATTCACGTGAACTCAATAACTCTTGTTCATACTTCGTATATTAACAAAATTCACAAAATATCTATAATATTTAACTATGAATTATGATATTATTGTAGTATTTAACTTGATGTCATTGTACGAGCTCACAAACTGTAAATTACTCGTAGAAATCTTTGATGACTTGATAGTTTAAATTTATCATGGATGTATATGACTAAAACTCAAAATAAAGAATGTAATTTACTAGAATAAATTAAATTATACTGGTTAATATGCAAATTAATTTTACAAAATCAATGTATATAAATTATATACATCCTTAAAAATAAAACAAAAAAGTAATTGACAGGACAGAGTTGACAAGATTGACCTGTGTCCTTTCCTCTTCACAAAGCAAAAACTCAGATTCTCCTTTGTCTCAACTCCCATCCAATAATTTCCCCATTGCATTATCATCTCATCAATACCCTAAAATCAAAACATGAAAAAATTCACAAAAAATATTATCTTGCTCAAGCTCTTAAAAAATATCGCCGCCAATGTATATATCGAATTCTTCGAAAATAGTGTACTTTTAAAGAATCTGATACGAAAGTGATAATATTCTCGAAGAATCTAAGCAACTAGCATAGCCCAAAATATCAATAACTTACACAAAATAGTACACTAAAGACCAAAGGTATATATGTAACTATATCTTAATATATAATAGTAATTGAGATCATTGACTTTCCTTTCTAGTCAGTCTCAATTGATAATTAAATTGTTGAGACAATATATATATATGTACAATCTTAATACTCATGTGAATGGTGGTACATTGATGAAGGGTGATCATGAGTTGAAGTATTAGTAACTCCAGCACCAAGATTTAAATACACCATTCTTGAATCAATGTTAGTACCACTACTTGTGCTAGATGTATGATCATCACTCATGTTATTAGGTGGATAAATATTTGTCGAAGAAATATCAATGTTCGCGCTCCCTTCCTCTCTTGAAATCACCATAGCTGCAGATTGAACAAGTTCAAGACAGAGTCTCAACTTATTTGGTTCAATGTGGACATGTCCAGGGACAGTTCCTTTAAATAGAAAATCGGATGTTAGGGTACGTAAAATGTCCAATGGAGTGATGCCATCTAACATTCGTACATTGGGATCAGCATGGTGGTCTAATAGAACAGCTACCATGTCTGGTGACACCATTTCAGCAGCAATGTGCAGCGGAGTTTTCCCTGCAGGACCTGCAGGGAAATTAACATCCGCTGCACCTAGCTCTAGTAACGCTTTCACAACTTCCCTACTACAATTTTCAACTGCATAGTGTAATGCAATTGATTCATCAAGATTTAACCCTTCTCCCATTACCATGAGCTTGACAAGTTCAACGTCGGATGAGTCAAGGGCTCGTCTCATCCTACGGATTTTTTGGTCCTCGAGCTCAGCTGCAGAGCTGAGGTCGAGGTGGTGGTGATGATGTGGCATTAAGGATCGACGTGCTAGGTTGGATTTGAGGCGTAGTTCTTCAATTTTGGCTACAACATCAATGGGAAGGTGTTTGGCCAACATTTCAGGTGGAAGACCTGATTTTGCAACCAAATGTGAACACGTAGTCCATAGTTGATTCATGTCTTGCTTCCTTGATGCTATTAGAACTCTCATCACATCCTCAATTGAAGCTTTTTCTACCATGATTGCCAATTGCTTCTGCTCAATTAAAAAAAAGAAACATAAAATTATCACAAGCTCGTCCCATGGTTTAGCTTATTGTAAATAGTTGATAAGTATCAAGTGCTAAAAAAGAATATAACAATGTGTTATATTGTAGTTCCATTTTCTTTTCTTGTAACTAAATGAGGAAAGTAGATGGACTATTGGGGAAAAATTTGGTCTCATCACTTTTGAAAGACAAGATGGATATATCAAGAACCATATTTGGAAACATTTTAGCTAGTGTGTGACATTATGATAAAATAAGCCCAATTCAAGAAACTCAAATAACTAAAATCTCACATGAAATCAAGACAACAATTGTGAGATGAGACATCTAGTGTCAAAATTCCATCAACAAAATAAATCATTAACAATGCAAAAAGAGGAAAAAAGTTTAAAGATTGCCCCACTTTTTTTTGGTATACATTCACTTCAACTATTTATAAATAAGTTTAAATAATATGTAAACAAATTAAAAGAAGAAGAAGTTCTTGGATCAAATGATTCTGCAAAAAGAAATTTAGTACTAAACAAGAAACAAAAACTTAAAACAAAAATTAACACCATTTCCCAAGAAGAAATGGAAATTTGATTCCACTATTCCAAAAATCCAAAACACCCATATACAATAAACAAAAGTGAATCAAAATTAAGCTCATAGTTTAACTTATATACACGGACGACTATATTAGGTCATTTTGACTTGACTTGTTTTCAAGATTACGAATTCCAGACAAGTTATTAGTAATAAATATCTTTTGAATAGTCTGATTGTCGGTAGATATTAGTTAAGCTCATTAAAGAGATGTGAAGGACAAATGATTGATTAACCTGAGTGAGCAAAGCAAGTTGTTCAACACCAAAAGATCTAGCGGCTGAGAGTGTATCAAGTGCAAGATCAACGGCTGAGGTGCAATGTGTATGCCAACAACCTCTCTCTCCACAATTTGGTCTTGGCTCATGTTTTTGTGGCACAATTGATACTTGTCCACTGTATAAAAACTGCATCATCAACAAAAACACCTCATATCCTACTGAGTTCACCGGTATCACTACTGATGATGCCGGTGAACCAGTATCTCTCGGCCCATTAACCGGGCCGAGTTGCTGGCCGGACTGAGGAGAGCCCGGCCCGCAGAAAAATTTCCTGAAGAATTGACTCCGTGCTGCCAGGACGCAACGGTGAGCATAGACTAAATGACCTTCAACATGAAAAGTAACATCACTAAAAGCTTGACCATTGATGAGGAGATTGAGATAATCTAAAGAGAGACTTCTTAAGGAATCTTCAGGATTACTACTCATTTTTTTTTTGGCTATGTATAAACTATAGTAGTAAAAGGTTTTTAGTTCATGTTTGTATAGCTTTGAAAGTAGTGTTGGATGAAGAAGAAAAAATGAGAGTGAGTGAGATTCTTCTTTCTATATGGTTGGTGTTTTGTGTTGTGTGTGTGGTTAAAATATTTAGAGAGAGAGAGAGAGGGTGGAGCAATATGGATGGTTATTCTGGGCGGCTGAGGTATTTAAACAAAAGAAAAAAGGAAATATCGGTAACAATAACATATTCAATGAAATTATACGAGTGAGATCTTGAGAGAGTGATGTATATGCAGTCTTATTCGAAGCTAAGAGAGAATATTTTTGATATACTCTCGATTCAGATAAAATAATAAAAGGAAAAGGAAAGGAAACACGATAGAAAATATCAGCAGCACCAACAAATAATATGATAAGAGAAATTAGATAGCATGACTACTAATTATTGACTTCCATACTCTCTATTTTAATTTATTTGTTTTAGTTACTATTTGAACAACATGCATATTCAATGTGACTTCACAAATAGGATGCGAGGAGAGTAGTTATACGCAACCTTATTTTTATCTCATGAAATAGAGATGTTATTTTCGATAGATCCTGGACTCACGTGAAAGATAGCAAAACAAGAGAAAAAAGAGGATACAATTAATGACATTAACAAATAATGTGATAATTAAAACAAATAAAACAATAAGTAATACTAAGAAGTATGTATAGGAAAGCAGGAGAAAAAAAATAGCCCTGATAAAGAAAACTAAACAATACGACTACAACTATTTATTAACCTTCTATTTTAATATCTTCGTACCCTTATTTTAATTTTTTTTGTCTTAATTAGATTATAGTAGTTAAAAGAAGAACGTGTTCTTGAATTTCACACAGGCCTAGTAAAATAGGAGACATTTGAAAAAAGAATTGTAAAATATCATAGTTTTACCTAGACTCATATATATATTTTGTATTCATTATAAATTCTAAGGAAAAAAAGATATCCGAACTTTGACCAAAATTGCTGTAACATCTCAAACTATGGGTAGGACCTATCACCTCCTGCACTATTTAATAGTGTATTTTAAAGATATATAAGTGCCCAGCTGGACAAGTTACTATTTACACTATATCAAAATGATTTTTAGAGCAATTAATTAACAACAATAGCTCAATTGCCGCTAAATATGTATTTTTTAGCTGCAATAACTCAATTGCCGCTAAATATGTATTTTTAGCGATATTGGATCTAATGACACTTAACTTATACCGGTAAAGAATTTAGCATTCTTTATCAATGTGTCTATTTATTGCCGCTAAAAGTTGTTTTTGTTGTAGTGTTATAATGATTTAGTTTTTATGATGTCCACATAGGCATCTATATATCTTTAAAATGCAATATTAAATAGTGAATGAGGTAATAGGTCCTGCCCAAAGTTTGAGATTGTTATAATAATTTCGATCAAAGTTCAGATATATTTCGAACCATTTTCCCTAAATTCTATTTACCTAATTAAAGTGTATACTTTATAGATCATAAGATATATATGTATATAATTTACTTTTTTAATTTTATTTTTACCTCTCAGCTCCCACCTTTATTTTTCTTGATGACTCAAACTCAGTTAATATTAAAAGTGATGGTGCTTATCATCCGAACAATTCTCTCTGGTCAGATCATAAGATATTTTTTTCATAATTCAAAATAAATATAGCTATATATCATGATAAAAGGGTAATAAACGATTATAGATAGAAAAACGACGAAGTTTTTTTTCTGATTGCAGGAAAAAAAGGGAAAAGAAAAAAAAGAAAAATATCATTAGATTTGTCAAAAATTAAACCAAATCAAACAAAATCTACACTAATAACTTAACCGATAATTATAGTATATTCAATTTTAATAATTGAAAAATAAATTAAATTAATTTAAATTTTAATAAAATATCAATCCAAATCGAATGAGGAACTCAGAATGACAATACATCTTTGGCTGTCTTATAATTCTACAATTTGACATTTGAGTTGTCATTTTATTTGCCCTAACTAAACCCTACCATCCACCCTATTCTCACTTACTTCATCATTTTCCTACTGAAAATAAAGTACCAACACCACTTAAATTTGTCTCCTCTTATATATATTTTTTGAGATCGATTAATTTGAATTAACATCAAGAAAATAATGGATAATTTTAAAATTGAGTGATCTTCATTAAAATTTTTATCTTGCTTGTCTCATAAACAAATACTTAAATATCAAACATCAAAATTTTGACAAAATTTACATGTGTGATGAATAATCTGAGACAGATTAAATCATATACATCTAACATCATGTATAGTATAAGCTAGATGTCATTTTCTATGTGTCTATTTTGTTACCATGCTTTTCTCCCCAAAATTAGGCTTTTTCATATACTCTCTTTAACAATTTTTATTTTGTCCTTTTCGATAGTCATTGGTAACTTATCAATTGATAAATTATAGGATTTTTTTTTTATCGAAATACACATTTTATTTTATCATAATTTAAAAAAAAAATTCAAAAATTTCCTCTCAGACACATCACACCCCTCTTGCTCATACATCCTTATCCCCTCTTGGATACATCACTCCCCTCTCCGATACATCCCTCCCTTATGTATTCAGATGTCCTATCCCCTCTCTGATGCATACCTCCCCTCTCAAATACATTCCTTCCCTATGTATCCGGATGTCTGCTGATGTATCCGGATGTTTGTTGATGTATTCGAAAGTCCAGTGATGTACCTCCCCTCTCGAATACATTTCTCCCATATGTATCCGAATGTCTGATGATGTATCCAGAAGTCAAGTGATATTGTATCTGAAATCCATAAATTTTAACGGATTTTTGTAATTTGAAAAAGAGTAGAAAAATAATGTAATTAGCTCTTAACACTATGAGATTAATGTAAATTATACTAAATTATAATACTACTATATTTTTTCAAAGCAAGGCTAGCTAGAAAATAAAAATGTTCTACATACATACGTAAAGTAGCATCATAAAATTCCAAGAGAATATATGTAAAGACCTGATTCCGTCGTTAGAGAAAAGCCAATGGGGAACGAATTGGGGTCAGAAAACTTTTTCGTAGTAACTTGAAATTTCCCAACTTAATCCAGATTTGGACGAAATCGGAGTCATTAAGGTGTAGGGAAATCTGGTAACAACCGGGTGACTTATTTATTATTTTGATTACATGAGTAATTAGATAAGTCGTTAAGAAATCCGTACGACTTTACAGAATTAAATACGGGTGAGTAGAACTCCCAAAATTGATCTTAGCGTGAATAGTATTTTCTGAGCGTCGTTGGTTAAAGGTGTGTTGTGAAATGGGGGTCTTGGAACTATTAAAACAGCTCATTGGTTCCGTGCAAACCGTTGGGGGGGGGTTTCTGCTGCCAGGGCGGGGTCACTGTAGCAGGGTGAGGACCGTTGTGGCGGGTTCGACGCGACTTAAGGTTGTAAATAAACCCCAAAACGTCTTTATTCTGCAGTTTTCGACTTTGAGAGCTAAGGAACGACCCCAGACGAGTTTTTGATCTTTTTTCACCATTCTTGAGGCTAAAGGTAAGGTTTTCACTCCCCGAATCTATTTTTCGATCCGTAGAATTTAGTTTCTTGGGTAATTATCGATGGGGGAGGGTTTTAATCTGGAATTTATGGTGGAAGAAACCCTAAATTGTGTATTAGGATCTTGGGTTTGGTCTAGGGTTATTGTGTTTGCTATTATCCGGATAATTAGACCGTTGATTGTTGATCCTTG
>JAJOOO010019265.1:0-16017 GCA_029582685.1 Solanum piurae | reverse complement strand
TTAGTAATACTAGTTGTTGAACACGTGTATCTCATGTTAATTAATATTGATATTCTAAAATGAAATATATTTGAAGTATGTATGTGATGAAAATCGTAGGAGGAAAATATAATTGTAAATTGATGAAATATTTCCTCAAATTTTGTTAAACTTCGAACTTATTCAACTATTGCAAATCACAATTGAGAATTTTTATGAAGAATAAGAGTAGACAACTTAAAAAATTTGTAATCTAAAAATGAGAAGGGACCTCTCTATTTATAGCTAACAAATAGAAGTATGAATAGGTGCTAATTGTGCTTTATCAAAAAATTCGCAACCCTTTGAAAAACTCACAACTCATTGGAAAAGTCACAACTCATTAGAAAATGCACAGTCTTTCGGAAAAGTTACAAGTCATCAGAAAATCACAACCCTTCAATCAGTGGCGGAGCCAGGATTCTTAATAAGGGGGTTCAAAATCTAAAAAAATAGACATACGAAGTAACCGAAGGGGGTTCGACATCTACTATATATACTTAAAAAATTATTTTAATCATGTATAAATCATATAATTTTTCGCCGAAGGGGGATCGGATGACCCCCCTCATTCTAAGGTGGCTCCGCCACTGCCTTCAATATGAAAAAGTGTCTACTTAGTTATTATAGAATACTAAATAAATAAATGAGATAAGGTACAAGTACCCCTAGATTATGACCGAAATCTCAGAGATACACCTTAACTAAACTAAGGTCCTATTGCCCCTGAACCCATTTTTTATGTTAAAAATCTAATACTTCTATATACCTTTTTGACTTACCAATATCCAGGGGCGTAGCTCGAGCTACCCAAGGGTGTCTGGACACCCTTCGTCGAAAACTAACGTTTTATATATATGTCAAATTCTACATTTAAAGGATATATATTTAAAGTTGGGTACCCTTGACAAAAGTTGTGCCTTTGATGTAGTGGTAATAGGTGTCCATTTTAGTGAAGGAGCTTTGAGTTCGAACCCCAAATAGCACAATATTTTTACCACTAAGCTTTGTGTTCCTTTTTTAATTTGTTAATATCATAAGCAAAATAATTCTTATATGAATTTGTTGAAAACTCTAATACTATTTTCTTTATAATTATTATTTTAATATTAGGTATACGTGCATTAGGTAAGTGTGCATGTATTATTTAAGTTTCATCCATGTCTTATTTTCTATTGTCTATATAGATAAACTAATTTTGATTTTCATTAGGAAAATATTTTTAAATTACGATTCAAAGTTTATTTACAATATAATTAATATGAACTTTTTTTAGAACTTTAGAGATCATTACTTTGAGATATCATTTATGTTTCCTTTAGAACTAAAATATCACTCAACTATCATTATTTTCCTCCAAATATACTTAAGACTTCAAAAATCTCAATCTCTCCTAGTTGACACGCCATGTCATTGAAGACTTTTTTTTTTAATAATAGAGTTATTTAATTCACCAAACTCATTTAACTAAAATAATGATCTTATTATTTTCTAAAAAGTATATATTAATTTATCAAGAAGATTTTTTCATACTTAAAAATCTTTTATCATAATTATTTTTTTATTTTTTTATGCTATGAAAAATTGTTTTTAAAAAGTTTCTATAAAGTTATCAATTTTGAATACTTATAAACACATATATTAAAAAAAATGATATATACATCACTCATGAATGTCAACTTACATCAATTAATCATATATCATATAATGAATCAATAATATTAAAGGTTAATTAACTATTAAAAATAATTAATTGGGTACTTTGAAATCCATACTTACAATACCTTTTTTTGAAAAGAAAATAGAAAGTGAATAATATTTATATTAGAAAATAAATTTTTTATCTTTATTTATCAGTATATTAATTTCATATAATATGTATATTATTGAATTAAAATAGGCAACTCAATTAATTATTACTTATATTTCATGAATTTTGGACGAGATAAGAATCTATATTGGTGTTTAATTGTATGATAAGTTATAATATAATATAATATAATATAACAATAAAATAAAATAAAATAAAAAAAAGTTAAACAATAATTTTCTCCTTCGTACCAACTTTTTTGTCAACCTTACAAATTTATTTGAATACTTTCATGGAAAAAAATTGCTTAAAATTTTCAAATAATTTACTTAGGGATTTTAAAAATTACCAGGTAATAATTGCACACAAAGTTTTTTTCATTGAATTTTGTTTGGTAAACAAATATAAAGGAATTAGATTTTTTTTTATTTTTTTTAATAATCTTCATAAATTCTCATGTAATTTATATATTTGTTTTGTAGAGACATAAGTTTGATGAATTAATTAGGTTTATTATTTTTTTAAATGATGATTTAATGACATGACATATCAAATAGAATGGAAGGAGACTTTGTGGTATTTAGTATTTATTTGTTTGGATAAAAAATTGTAATAATATTATTCACTTTCTATTTTTTTCAAAAAATAATAATATTGTAAGCATGAATTTCAAAATACACAATTAATTTTATTGTAATAGTTAATTGACATTTAATATTATTGATTCATTATACAATTTATGATTAATTGACGTAAGTTAGCATTCACGAGTGATTTGTATATCAATATTTTTTGAATGTATGTGTTTATAAGTATTCAAAATTGATGATATTATAGTACATTTTCAAAACCTATTCTTCCTAACATAAAAAAATAAAACGTTTAATTATAATAAAAGATTATAAGTATGAAAATGTATTCTTAATAAACTAATATAATTTTTTTAAAATAATAATATGATCATTATTTTAGTTAAATGAGTTTAATGAATCAAATTAGTCTCTTATTAAAAAAAAACTTTAATGACATGTCATGCCAACTAGGAGAGTGGGGCTTTTGAAGTGTCAAGTATATTTGGAGGAAAATAGTAATAGTTGAGTGATATTTTGGTCCTAAGTGAAACATAAATGATATTTCAAGGCAATTCCCTAAACTTGGGTGACTATTTAGAGAATTTACTATGTAAAATATAGCTCTATTTACCAACACTGAAATATGTTCGTGAAGTTATCATATTAGAGTTTTCATTATTATTAATAATAATAGAACGTTATAATTAGCTTACACAATCAATTAGTATTTGTCACTTTTCTTTTTCATCTCAACAATACTATTATTTTTCTATAGAAAATTTGTTACACATATTGAACAAAATAAAAAATATCATGATTTTTTTAAAGTAAAAAAAATAAAAAAAGGTTAATTATTAAAAGTAAAACAAACATTTAGAAAAGTCAATTAGAAAAAAGGGGGGATAATGATTATTATTCAAATTTGAGAGGGGTGCAGGGGAGAATCTGATTTAGGGTGTGTTCGATGGGAAGGAAAATATTTTACATAGAAATTACTTTTGTAAAATGTCTTTTAGAAAAATAAGTGGGGTTTTAAATATAATTTCTTATATTTAAGTAAAAAAAAATATTATTCTAAAAATATTTGTATATAATCTAGACAAATATCATGGAAAGTGAGGTGGTGGGAAAGTTCTAGAAATAGTTTCCTCCTTTATAAGGAACTTATATTTTTCTAGAGAAAAAATATTTTTCAAAATTTTTGACCAAACAAACATGAAAAAATTATAATACAATTTCTAATCCTATGATGATCCAACCACTGGGCTGTGGGACACCTACTCTAACACTAGATAGGAGAACCCTCAACCCCCAAACCGGTTAAGACATGCTGAAAATAATCAACACGAAATCTAACACCCTATAAATATATTTAAAAACTCTTCACTTGATTTAAAACCAAAGTTAATTGAAAAGAACACACTAACATTCCCAATGAACTAATCTAAACAAGTATAAGAGCTATTAAAAATATAGTTTATGAAAGAATAAGACACAACTCCCACCATAAGGAAAGAGGAGTAGAAGCTGTTGAAGATCACAATCGCATACACCTATGCAACATCACTGAATCTTGCAACCATACTATGTCACGTGGCATAGCAAGAGTAATATCAGTACAAACAAAACGTACGGATAAGCATCATTGGTCGACCTGAACCTACCACATAATATAAAGTAGACATTCAGAAGGAAACATGCGATAAGAAAGTTAAACCACCCCAAGTTTTTATCCACCTACTTCTACCATCCCAGGTATAATGCCCATAAACTAATACACTTTGATCCCAACTCTCTTCCTCATTCTGCTGTCAACTCTACCACATCTTGCCACTCTAAGCTTCTCACACCTACCGGTTATTCTACCCAAAGGCTTCCCAAGCTGTAATGATCCTGAAGGTCATTTTTAAAAAATTTCAAAAAATTATCATTTTACCCCTCCCGATAGTTGCCCCGAGTCCTTTTTGATCATTTTCTGAAGTTGGTTTTAAAATTTGATTATAAAGTTGTGATTTTTGAAAGGTATAGAGTTTTGAAGGGTTTTTTTGTAACACATATATTTGATTTATAACCAAAAAATATTTACAATACAGTTTCGCCAGCCTGGACAAGCTGCACCTTCATACAATCAGTTAAACCTAAAATAAACTATGGCATAACTAAGCAAGAGGCCTATGTAGTTTATACATGATAGTCAGCTAATCTTGCTAAACTCGTTTTCCATTTGCAATGTCTCTCTCTCTAATATGTATATGTAGCGTCATATCTGAGTGAAAAGGTCGTCTTTGGAAGAGAATACAGTTTCGAGCTTGCCACACCATGTACACAACCAGAGCAAAGGCACAACTAGTTATCTCAGCTAGGACACCTATGTTTCTTGCAAGTAGGCTCATACATTGCACTTCAGTTCCCAGTCCATGATTTGTCTTTTATAACCCATCCACTGTAATACATGACTCCATATGTTACTAGTCTCTCTACATTCAAAGAACAAATGAGTAAATGTCTCCATATGTTGTCCACGAAAAGCACATTCAGGGGGTATAGTGATACCAAACGTCAGCATCCTCTCAACTGTTGCATGTATTTCTGAATATCCAGCCAAAGGATGAATTTATGTCGAGGGTGAATTCTTGGATGTAGAGTTAACTGTTTCCAGGTAAATTTTGTGTAAGAACGCATCAGAGATATATACATCTTATTAATTGAATACTTATCTCTCATTTGAACTTCTCTTAGTTGTTGTTGTAGTGTCTCATGTCTATTTAGCCTACTTAGCAGTTGATCTCTAGATTTCAGCACCTTTCTCACTGTCCATGAAGCATTCTTGGGTATCCTGATTTGGACAATATCTCGCTGCTTGATGTAGTAACTATGGACCTATTGAACCCATAAGCAATCCTTCTTCCTATATATATCCCGTAGTAGTTTAATGATTACCGAAGAATTCCATATGGCTAGATTCATGACATTAAGCCCACCTGCAACCCCTGGTAGGTAGATATTTTCCAAGAAACTAGTGACTTCTTTGAGAATGTCACAGAACCTGTCCATAAAAAAGTCCTGTAAAGCTGCTCAATTGCCTTGATGACTTTCTTAGGGATAAGGAAAATCTGATGCCAATATGGCTACACTCTAAATAATACTGCTTTAATTAGTTGCAACCTTCCGGTATAAGACAATATTTTGACTGACCAACATGTGATCCTGGTTGTGATCTTCTCAATCAATGGGAGGTATGCATTAACTCCAAGTTTTTGAGAAGCTAGAGGCACACCAAGGTATCTAAAAGGAAGAGTTTCCACAGTGAACCCCAAGGCATCCATAATGTCTTATTTTGTGTGTTCATGCAACCCATCAATGTATATTGAACTCTTGTCATTATTTGCATGTAATCCAGATGCTTTGGAAAATCTCAAAAAAACAGTATTCATCAATTTGACAGACACTTGATCAGCTCTGCAATACATTAACAAGTCATCAGCAAAGCATATGTGAATGTTATTTAAT
This sequence comes from Solanum piurae, assembly GCA_029582685.1. NCBI lineage: Eukaryota > Viridiplantae > Streptophyta > Magnoliopsida > Solanales > Solanaceae > Solanum > Solanum piurae. The sequence continues at coordinate 10,107 of JAJOOO010019265.1, read as the reverse complement.
CTCTCACACTTGAGATGAAAGTTAAAGTCACCAATTGTTGCCAGTTGATTTAACTCTCTTCCTAAGTACATCATAGCTAATACAAACAGGCAGGGGGACATAGGATCCCCCTCTTTGATGGAAAGGGTGTAGTGAGTCCTTCATTCAACAGCAAAGAATATGAAATTGTAGATACACACACCATGATCCAATGGACAAATTTTGTAGGGAAACCTATTTCATTCAATACAATTTTTCTAAGAATCCACATTCCAAGGTGTCATAGGACTTCCTCAAATCCACCTTAAGCACACATCTAGGGGATAGCCACTTTCTATTATAACTCTTGAAAATTTCATGACTTACCATGATGTTGTCTACTATACTCCTTCCTTCCACAAATGTTGATTGTGTTTTACCAACTAATCCTGAAATCACAAGCTTTAATTATGGTTAGTACCTTGGATATAATTTTGTATAAGGTGGTGCAGCAAGCTATTAGTCTGTAATCTTAACCTTTGTTGGAGCTTTAACTTAAGGAATCAAAGTCACAACTGTGATATTGATCACAGGACTTAGACATCCCGTTTGCACAACTGCAATAATATCTTTATGAACCACACCCCTATTTTTAGTAGATAATTATATTGTAAAGTCATCACCTGGTGCTTTATCTTTGGGCATATCCTTGATAACATCCAGGATTTCTCCTGTAGTAACCTCTTTTATAAGCTCTCTTTGTTGCATGATAAAGAGACATGGTCCAACTCTAACCACCTCAGTATTTAAACATTTCAATTCTCTCTCTAGTCCCCATCAAGTCCTTAAAAATAGAGATAAATTCAACTTCAATTTGTAAAGGTTCTGCCAATTTGAGTCCAGATTCGGTATAAATAAATGAAATGGTGTTATGGATAGTCCTAATCTTCCACCGAGAGTGAAAGTACTTGGAATTTGATTCATCATGTTCAATCCAAATTGCTCTAGCCTTTTGTCTTAGTGTAGATTCTTCAGCATTGCTCCATTTCTTCATCTCTATTAAGATCTGCTTTTCCTGTTCTATGAGGCTTTGACCCAGATTGCTTGTTTGTAATTGTCCTTGAGTGATGTCCAAATTTTCCCTCGGTATATGCAGCTTTTGCTTATAAGAAGCCATATAGGGGCATTTATTTCTTTTCTCAGCAATTTAAACTTCTTCAGCTTCTCCCAGACATGTTTCATTGTGCACTCAATAACACTATAACCCCAAGCTTTGTTTAGTATATCAGCAAAGTCAGGGTTCTCCATCACATTGGTGTAGAATCTAAATGGCCTTGGATGAATGTTTTGATGTTGCTTACATTTGATTAAAATGGGTGAGTGATATGATACTGAATGGTTCATAAACTCAGCTTCTACATGTCCAAATTGGTGCAACTAGTAAATATTTCAAAAAGTCCAGTCAATTTTTCTATATACTCTATTATCTCTTGTCTATTTATTACATAAGTGTTGACACTCAATTTTGACTCTCCACATTTATTTAACTAAAATTTTAATAATAATAATAATAAACTATATATATGTTATGAAATTTTTGTGGGAATACGAAAAGATTTTTAATTATTTATTTTTATTTGATAAATTTATTTCATAAATACTATTTTTTATAAAAAAAATTAAATATATTATATAAATATTACTACTTACTTTCTCATTTTTAAATTTCACGTCAAATAAATATTGTTTTAAGGGTTAACTCAATTTTTCTAATTAAATATAATTTCTATTATTGCAATATATATTTTTCGAATTTTTTTAAAATTAGAAAGACTTAATTAATTAATGAGTTACTAATTTATATTAATTTTATTTTTAAAATGACTAATTTTATCAAATAAGTTAGTCTTGCAAAATAATTATTTTTAATTTAATAAATAATGGCTATTTAATAAAGAAGAGGTTATAATTTAAATGGAGTTAATTTGAGCAAATTTGGCAATCCAAGTCATTTTAATTCGATCAATCCACGCGTGCCACATTAGAAGCACATGGATTGTGTTTCTTCGGATTCAATCTCAACCGTTCAATTTGATCTAAGGGCCCAATTTAATTCAACATTTTTTTATATTATATATATTCATTTATTTATTTAACTCTTGATTAATTTTGACTGTCCGATCAAACTATCGGACGACCCAAAATGAATAAGACCTTTCCTTCTCCTAAAAGACCCCTACGCTAGCATCGCCGCCCTACTCTTTTTTTTTCTTTCCAAAAGTCACGATCGTTCATCTTCTTTCCCAGAAGGACGCCTCAATACTCTTCACCTTTTCCAGAAAACGCATCTGCCCCCTCACATCCTTCTTGTTGCGTCTTCTTTCTTGCGAAGAAAAGCGAGAGGTCGCAGCAATCCGGCAAACCTGGAAAAAGCTGCAGCAAGCGGCGCCGATGGCCCCCCACGTGATCCCCCATCCTTTCTGTCAGAGAAACGACTCTGGGCCATCGGAAAAACGCTCCCTGAATCACTCATCCTCTCAAATCGACCTGAAAAGGTTGATTCTTGAGAGATTTCTTGCCCTCTTCATTATTATTTTTCTGTTCTTCCTCAGACTTGGCTTCCCAAGAATTCAAAATTTGAATTCTTGATGCCAAGTGGACGTTTGAATTCGGCTATAAAAAGAGACCTCTAGTTCTCATTCAAAGATCATCCAGGAACGAGCAAGAAAATCCAAGAATCAATCAAGAACTACCCAAAAAAAAAAGAGCGAAAATCGCAGCATACTTCAAGTTTTTTTAGAGTTCGAAAGTTCTCCTCTTTTCTGGTCCTTCTATTTTTTGTTTTGAATTAGAGTTTGGAGGAAGTTTGAAGTTGAAATCGCTTGACGTTGAAGCTCTTGTTTGTTGCTCCATACAAGGTCAATATTTGGTTCATTCAATTTTTTTTATCATTCTTGTTAAAGTTGGAATCTGTTACTGCTCGTGCTTGCATTTTCTTTCATTTTTTTAGAATGTGAGTGCAAACGTTTGTATATTCTTGTCGCTGGTTTCAAGTGTGTGGTTATATTGAATAAGTTGCTTTATTTACTAGACTATGTACAACTCCCTTTTCCCTGTTTCATTTCTATTCTCATGGATAAACAACATTAAGCATAGAATGTGTTCATATTTTGAGTCGTTGATAATCGTTATGGTTTTGTTATAGTTTGAATGATTGAATACCAAAAAATGTGAGAAATCATATTCCTTATTGCTTGTCTATTGAAAAATGAAAAAGTTTGCTTTTAAGAGAGCATTTAGTTTGCATCTTTTAGCTTCAGATTCTGTCCCAGAATGATCTCTTAGTGAATTTATCATATGATTCCTTTGAAATATTAGGACGAATGTAGGATTTACTTTAAATGACCAAGGGTATAAAGCTTTCAGTCAAGAAATTATGTGAATCATAGCTTCATCACATTATAGTTATGACATGAACATTGTTGCTTCCAATTGCACACGCAAGTGTATGCGGTCGCACAAGTAATATAATGGCTCTTAAAAGAACTGGATTATCGAACCCAAAGGACTTGTCAATTAATTATTCTTACTAAATTATATTAATTCTAATTATTTATTTAAGGGGAGGATTTCAAAAGATTAATATATTAATTAAACTAAAAATAAAGATAAAATAACTAAAAAACAATTAACTAAGAAAAGATAGATGTTTACACAATCAAAGAATGAATCGATATAGGATTATAATTTAACTAACAATCACGCTTAACATCAATTTCATCAACTTATTTGATTCTAGTTATTGACTCACATGGTTAAATGTATGATCATTGTCACCCGACCTCTAACCGCCTACGATAAATGACAACCTAACTACATCGTTGAGCGTGGATAGGTTGGACCAAGTATCGAGCATTACGATTTCTTCCTGTATAGTGACCAAGCATGGTTTCTAGGTATATCCCTATCCTAGATACAAATTAGCACTAATTATTAAGAGAAAATCATGCTCCTTATATTCCATGTTCTCTCCTCTTATTCCTCTCCCGGGTTCAATTTGGACAATATGTTTATTTCAATGGTGATCAAGCATCAAAATAGTAATCACAAGAATATAAGAACAACTAATATGATAAACAAATCATGCCGAATCAAAATCACTAAACAATCATATTGTAAGTAAATATAATCCAAGAACGAGAAGTTTAACTCTACATAGACATAGAGCAATTACAACGAATCATTCAAATAAAATAAAAGAGAAGAAAAGAAGAAACCCTAAATAAAAAGTTAATTTCTACATTTATCCCCCTCCCATAATAAATATTTTTATGGACTATTTATAAATATAGTAAACCTTAAATAAAATAATTGAGTTCAAAACAAATTAGAAATCCAAAACCAAACGGAATTGGATTCTCAGTTGTACGCGTGAAACTGTCCAACCGCCTCAACTCTGCGCCTTTAATCAATTGGCTACTGCCTTCACACATTGCCACGTGGAATTTCTTTCAATTCCAATTCCAATTCTACAACAACCAACATATAAATTATTTTATAAAATTTAATCCATTAAGCTGCCTGCTTGATTTCTTTTTTAAATCTTTCATCTTTAATTTATTTTAGCTCCAAACTTTTTCAACTTTCCATCAATTTAATCCTACAAATAAAATACACTATTTAGCACAATTCATAGAATCTATGCTAAAAAAGGACAGATATAAATAATAAATGTGAGGCAAATAATGATTAAAATATATATTTTGACTTCACATCAACACCCCACACTTAAACTTTTGTTCTTCCTCAAGCAAACATTAGAGCTCATCTCAAAAAATTATTGCAACAAACACTTAGGCCATATACCAATTTCAATCATTATGCAAGATATCCATATAAATACAAGTACACTTCTCAATCATTAGGCAAAATATCCATATAACAACAAACCTCCTAACCTCAAAGAAGGACTCTGAACTCATTAAATTTAAGTTTTCTCACCTATTCTCATAGAAGAAAGTTAATAACATCACCTATCTATGATGAAAGAAGTTCCTTCACAAGAAGAAAAAGTCCACACACTCAATTCAAAAGACTAAATATAAATGAAGGACTTAGCATCAAAGAACATTCTCACGCTCACAAAGAAAATTCACATGTATGCACAAAGAACCATAGGCTTGCCCATTATGTACATCTCCACTAATTAAGCATGCTTGAATAGAATCAAATAGGACTTTAACGGGTTGTAATGTAGGCTAGGGGACAGGTAGGAAACTATATAATAGTGACTTATATTTCCTTAAGCACTTTGCAATTTTAGACTTCATCACCTATTATTTTCTTCTCTTTATTTTCAGCCCTCTCTTCAACAATTATTTCACAAGTAATTCTCATCATCTCAAGAATGTTTCAATTATTTTTTTCTCTTTTTTTTTCTTTCATAATAGTCACCCACAACTTACGTATTTTACATGCGTTAAGGTGCACGATGTCCTTGGAAGGACTAGGTCCATCATAAAGATAACTTCTTTTGTTCATGTCACATTTTTTTATTTTTTTTCCATGTCACTTTTTTGAAAGAGGGGTTTTTAAACACTTTGTAGCTATCATTGATCACCTTTTACACTCAACCATCCCTTTTCTTCATATTTAATAATTAGAATAAGTCTATGTTATAATGCTCAAGGAATTAGGGTGCAAAAACAAAGGTTTCACCAAAATAGTCAAGGGCAAAATATGACTACCAACAAAAGGCTACAGACTCAAAAGGGCTAACTAGTGATACATAATATCTGAAAAGACTAAAATTTACCAGACAAATCAAAGAAAGCCTATTATCATCTCATAAACAAAGCAACACTTTTTTATTTCGCTTCAATAACATGCAGGGTAAGTTCTAGGTTAAGATGCAAAACATGGAATAACCAAAATCTCATCACACACGACACAAGTATCAATCAAGATGGATCAATTCCACTTCTAATAGAGACAAGATCATAACAAACTACAAAATAAAATAAACTATGTACAAAGTCACAACCATGAGCCTAGATGTCAAAAAGTTTGCAATTTCACTAGCAATCAAGCATTCACAAAAAAGTACTACTTAAAATCAGGCCAAAATAGTAAGTATCACATTACTCAAAAGGGTCTTCTCTTTTCTAACCAAAAAAATAAAAATAAAAATAAAATTTATTCCTTAAAAAAAGTAAAAGACACTCGGTTCAAAGGGACTATTCTTAGGAAAAGAACCGAAAACAAAAGCCAAGGAACCCATCCGAAAAAAAGAAAAGACTCGATAGAACAGTAAAAACTAGGAATCATTCCTCCAACCCACACTTAAAAAGATGTTATGTCCCCAAAGCATCAAATAAAAATTAAAAGAAGGGTTAGAAAAACTCTCTGAGGCCTTTAGGCCTAGCTAGTAGCATGTTCTCTTAATTTTCATCAAGGGTCGTCACCCTACACTTAAGCTCAAACGTCCTCCTTTGCTTCAAATTATTGGGTACTCAGACGTCCCCTAATCTGCAAAAACAAGACCAAAAGAAAAAAAAAATGACATTAATAAAATAAAATAACATGAGATTTTTTTTTCTTTTAATTTTTTAATTTTTTTTAATAAAAAAACTTAAATAAATAAAAAGAAAAAGTTTAACCTAGAAAAACAATTAATTTCAAAGTCCCCGGCAACGGAGCCAAAAACTTGTTGCTTCCAATTATTGCACACGCAAGTGTACGCGGTCGCACAAGTAATATAATGGCTCTTAAAAGAACCGGATTATTGAACCCAAAGGACTTGTCAATTAATTATTCTTACTGAATTATATTAATTATAAATATTTATTTAAGGGGAGGTTTTCAAAAGATGAATATATTAACTAAACTAAAAATAAATATAACATAACTAAAAAACAATTAACTAAGAAAAGATAGATGTTTACACAATCAATGAATGAATCGATCTAGGATTATAATTTAACTAACAATCATGTTTAGCATCAATTTCATCAACTTATTTGATTCTAGTTATTGATTCAAATGGTTAAATGTATGAGCATGGTCTCCCGACCTCTAATCGCCTACGATAAATGACAACCTAACTACATCATTGAGCGGGAATAAGTTGAACCAAGTACCGAGCATTACAATTTCTTCCTGTATAGTGACCAAACATGGTTTCTAGGTATATCCCTATCCTAGATACAAATTGGCCCTAATTATTAAGAGAAAATCACGCTCCTTATATTCCACGTTCTATCCTCTTATTCATCTCATGGGTTCAATTTGTACAATATGTTTATTTCAGTGGTGATCAAGCATCAAAATATTAATCACAAGAATATAAGAACAACTAATATGATAAACAAATCATGCCGAATCAAAATCACTAAACAATCATATTGTAAGTAAATATAATCCAAGAATGAGAAGTTTAACTCTACATAGACATAGAGTAAATACAACGAATCATTCAAATAAAAGATGTAAAATAAAATAAAAGAGAAGAAAAGAAGAAACCCTAAATCAAAAGTGAATTTCTACATTTATCCCCCTCCCATAATAATTATTCTTATGAACTATTTATAGATGTAGAAAACTCTAAATAAAATAATTAAGTCCAAAACAAATTAGGAAATCCAAAACCAAACGGAATTGGATTCTCAGTTGTACGCGTGAAACTGTTCAACCGCCTCAACTCTGCGCCTTTAATCAATGGGCTACTGCCTTCACACATTGCCACGTGGAATTTCCAATTCGAATTCCAATTCTACTTCAACCAACATATATATTATTTTATAAGTTTACTTGATGTCCTTCTTCAACCTTCCATCTTTAATTTGTTTTAGCTCCAAACTTCTTCAACTTTCCATCAATTTAATCCTACAAATAAAATACACTATTTAGCACAGTTCATAAAATTAATGCTCTAAAAGGACATATATAAATAATAAATGTGAGGCAAATAATGATTAAAAATATATATTTTGGACTCACATCAAACATGCCTCGTCTAAGTTATATTTGTCTAAACAAAACACAGTTAAGACCATTAGAGTCATCCTAATCTGTCTTATTGCGCCGTTCTATTAGCTTTAGTTGATTGCGTTCACCTTTTAGTTAAAAGTCTTTAAGTTAAATGGTTTGGAACGAACTTGCTGCCCAGATATCTGTATGTGAAACATTGTTGACATGGTTTGATGAATATTTGCACGTTAAAAGCTCTCTCCTTGAATTAACCAAGTTTTGGGAACGATAAAAATATTTCCCCTGTTTTCAGTTTTAAAAATGGTAGCATGTTACTTCTGTTATCATTTTACTTTGAATTTATCGGATTGATCTTAATATGAATTAGTTCCTAAATAGCTAAGTCGGTTGCTCGACTCTTTATCCCTATTTGTTTTTGGACTTCTGGTTCTAAGGTTAAGAATGAAGAAAAGAAATTTTAATTTTTGTTCAAATCATGTGAACTAGCTCACAATCAGTAGCATTTTTTTTTCCTTTTCCACGTCTACTTGGTGTATTTTCTGTTAGTAATGACTTTTGTTGGTTGTCCAGTGATGCTTTCACGACGCTTCTCTTAGATATTAAAATGAGAATGTCTAAGTTATGTGAAATACTGACGGCTTAGATATCTCTATACAGGATAGAACATGGATAATTTCATCAAGTGATTGCCTCATTTTCTGTTTTAGTCTAAAGTGCACCATTTACTCTTGCTGGAAAATCTAGGAATTCCAGTTTGTACATAGTCTATGTCTCATTTTATTACGAATTAGGCAGATTTAATTACTTTAACTCCACATAATAACTGAATTAAATGATCAATATATATTTCTTCCATCTCTCATCTGATAAGCAAAAATATTTTGTGAAGTAGAAAAGGAGATCGAATCCCTTATACCAATACGTGTTGACTGTCATTAGAACTTATATGTTAAACTGATTCGTGACCACGTTATACATAGTTTAATAAGTTTGATGAATCCTTGAGTAATTATACATGAAGTTCTTTGTCCTCTACGTTGTTAGACAATTAGGTGCTTCATTTTTGCGGTGGATATATATTAGACAATTTTGAATTATCTTAATCTGTCAAAATTTGTTGAATCACATCACATCTTATTTCTAAATTCATTTAAATCATTTGCTGGAAAATGCTTAAAACAAAATTCTAAAAGTTTGAGTTTATAGTCATGCCTAATCATGGCTTACTTCTTTCATTATATTTCGTTGATGTCGTCTTAGTTGATTAAGTTGATCCCATGAACTATTCAAGAGTGGAACAAAATGTTTAATCTACTTTCATATTTGCCTCTTGTTTGGACCATGAAATGCATAAAAAGAGGAAGATGAATGAAATTTGTTAGCCTATTACTATTCTGTTAGTTAGGAATTAGGAGATACTGTTTTTTTTATGATTTACTGTTAGTACTTTTACATATTTAGAATCATTAAAAAAAATGTGTTGATTTGTTGGGTAGCTAGCTGTTTTGTAGCTTCATTACACATGGTATAAGTTCTTTTATCCAAAACGTAAATGACTAACTCATATCGGATTAGTTAGGATCTTTGTTTAATTTCCGAAAATGATAAAAGTACTTGTATCATTCCATTCACTGATTTAGCTTAAGGTTGTACTTATCTTTTTATCTATTTTCTTTGCACATGTACACTTGGGAGCGCATTTGGAGTTGAGTTATAACTCCATCTCTGTCCAAATCAAAGAAGCGGATGACAACCTGCATTATCGCTCGTGTCTAGCAGCCTTTTTCGCGTCAATAGTGTCCAACGCCTCTTTCTGATCACTTCAAAGTTTCATGTTCTATATATAAATATATGTGTTGCTATTTTTGACTAACATCTTCCATATTAATGTTTTTCGTATTCATATTTTTGCTTGCTTTTATTTTGTTTGGTTTGGAACAACTAAGAACGATGGTAAAGTATAGTCGTTCACCCCCACATCCCTTTAGATATTGGGTTTATTATAGTTATTTAGTTTAGAATGACATTTTTTAACTAAGTTTTATTTGTTACTTGACGCATTTGGTGGTTATGAAAACATATCTTTTAGAGAAGTTCACATGGGAATAATGTCTTCAAATGTTGTGAATTTATTCTAAGGTTTTTCTTTCATAAACAAGT
>JAJOOO010019264.1:0-18094 GCA_029582685.1 Solanum piurae | reverse complement strand
CTAAGTGGTGATACAACGTCTTGCCCACGCTGCCAGAACTGTCCTATACTTTGCCGTCATATAGAACGCTTAACTTAGTGGATCCACTAGCTTAACTTGTGTGATCATCTAAAAAGTATGACCCATTAATACCCATGATGGCTACATGGTTTATGGAGACTTGAGTTAATATGAACTCGCATCCCCATATCGGTGCTCAATACTACTCCCAAAAATATATTTAGCTCATATTTTTTTAAAACAACTTCTTTCTTTGGTTTGAGATAATTACTCAAAACTTAGCTTAAAAGCTCTCTTGGAATCAATGTTCCCTTTCTTGCTCAAAACTCTTTTGGAAATCTCAGTTTCCTCTCATCTTAAATGTGAAAACATTTACTCTTGGGAATACTTATTTCCCATATATCATTTTTAAGAAATTGAACTTTACTCTTACTCTTTACTCAACTTCAAAGCTTAAGTCTTAAAACAAAGTTTAAACATTTGTAAAAGACTTCTTAAAATATGGTTCATGCCAAAATATGGACATGAACGACTCAATGCAAGGTTTTCAATAACCATAGATCGAACTCAATACTTGGAACTCAAGAACTTCAATGATAGTACTCATTTCCAGAATGCTCAACTCAGAGGGTTCATGCGAAATTATGAGCATGAACTACTCAACTCAAGGACTCAAAGATACTTCTCGTTTCAAGACTGCTCGACTTATAGAGTTCATGCAGAATTATGAACATGAATACCCAACTCAAGGACTTCATGGGTAACATTTAATAGTCCCATGATTAGTAATATAATCTCAAATGGGTTAGAAACTCAATACTCAAGACTTAGGACATGGACATATTACTCCTATCATAGATACTCAACTTATAGAGTTCATGCGGAATTTATAGGCATGAACGACTTGAATCGTAGGTATACATAACATTATGGAACTCATGATACAACTCTTCTCATTCTCATACTTACTTCCTCAAAACTTAGTTCAAATCAATAGTTGATCTCAAAGGATTCACAATTGAACTTAAAGATTTTCTTGAACTCTACTCTTAACTCTCTCTTGAATGTGAATTATGAATTATGAATTCAAGAGTTATGGTTCATGATATAAAGTATCTCGTGATGAAAAAGTAGACTAATGAATACATTCTCCTCACTCTCGTACTCACTTACTCGAGTCTTGAAACAAGTTACTAGAAATTGTAGAAGACTCCTCAAAAAGACTCAAAGGGACTTTCTCGAAATGTTCGAATGAACTCTCAAAAATTAACTCTTAACTCTACCTTGAATTTGAATTATGATTTCAAGGTTATGATCATGTTATGAATGATTTATAGGTATTTAGAAGTAGCTTAGAGTAGTTAAAATCGAAAAGGGGTGAAGGTACCCTTCGAAAGAACTCGAGCGGAGCAACCGAGTGCAAACTGGACGGGGCAAGAGATCCTGGGGCTATGGGTGGCGCGGGGCACCAGACCCTAAACTTCAGAGCATACTTTGGGGCGCTCTGTCTGGTGCGACGTGCCAGACACCAACCCAGAAGACCCGACAGAATTCTTTGCTCGTTTTCTCACCCTATTTCGCCTAGAATCGAACGGTTTCTTCCCCAATCACTTAGAATCAATTACTTAAAATAAGTACACATAATATACTCAATACATCCCTTAAAACACTCACTTTGATCTCAAGAAATCATCAAAAACCCAACACAACAAGATTTAGGAAGAACTTCAAGAACTCATCAAGAACTCTAATCTTTCCACTTCAAGAATGAAATTTGCGCTGAAATTATCATGTTTGGTGTGTGGGTGAACAAACCCAACACTATCGAATATTACATACCTCTTAGGGATTAAACCCATGGCGAAAATCCACAACAAAACGCAAGACTCTCGACGAACACTTGATCCTCTCCTCTTTTCTCCTCTTTTCTCTTGTTTTCTGTTCTTGAACTCTCAACTAAAACCCTAGGATAATTTTAAGATTTTAAAACTGAACCCAATAGTATTAGACCCTTAAAACCTTACTAAAAATGAATTCAATATGATTTGGTAAGAAAAAAACCAAAATACCCCTCTAAAATTTGGTTTTGACTTTCCTTATCTAGACAGCCCAACTTCGAATGCACATATCTCCCTCATAAGAACTCAAAACTGAGAAAACTCGGTAGAGTTGAAAATATAATTCAAATATATTTCCTACGGTATCTAGTAGCACACCTAAATCATCCTGATCTAGGAGTTATGGTCATTTGAATCAACCCAAAACTCATACTTAGCTTAACTTGCAAAATTTTAAATTTTTGCTATTTCCAATTAAGTTCTTTTTGGAACTCAAGGTGCTACATATAGTGATCTGACCTTAAGAAATTTTAATTCCTTGGTAAAATCTCACTCACTACGAAGAACGGTTCAAGTCTTAGCTCAAAATTTTCTAGGGTGTTACATGATGCATGTTGGTTCTTGACTTGTGGCTTTTGGATTGTGAAATTTGAATCTTGTGACATGTTTATTGTAGAATTATTAGCTTGGACTGATTTCTATGCAAGTTTTAGTTTGAGAAGGTTTGGTTCGAACGAAAACAAGTATTCAATTTTTAGCTAGTTGTTTGGTTTGTTAGGTTGCTTGTTGGGTACCGTGTTGTTGATACTCACCCCTTGCTTCTACACTTATGTGGGTTCTAATCCCGGTTCTGTGTGATCATCCTTCTTCTCATACTTACCGAGGTTTATCAAAGGACTATTAAGAGGTAGCTGCTTGTCATTCCGACTGACTCTCTTTTCCTTTATGTTATGCTTTGTTCTTTTTGAGAAACAAAGACATTGAGACTTGTATTTATTTCTTAATTCTTCACTTTAAGTATTAGAGACTTGTACACGTGACAACCAGGTTTTGGGGTGTTAATAGAATGAATAAGTTTTCTGTCTTTGTCTTGTCCTTGCTTTATCTTTATGCTTTTCTTTCATTTCGTTTGGTTGAGGTTGACTTGTCTTTCTGGGAATAGACAAGTGTCATCACGTCCTTTTTTGGGTTGTGACAAATGATATCAGAGTTAGGTTCATAGGTCTCATGTGTGTAAAATCCAAGTCTAAGTAGAGACTCAAGGATACAAATACGTCTATACTTAACTTTGAGAGGCTATGAAGACTGTTAGGAAGCTTTCTTTTGTTCATTCTTTCTTATCGTGCGTGGTTTCCTTTGCTAGTGCTTAGTTGTTTCATGTTGTTTTGCCAGATGTCGAGGACTAGAGCTTCTGTTTCCAGAGGTAGGGGAGCAGTTCTTGAGACCTCAACTAGGGGTAGTGGTTGGGCTAGAGTTAGAGATCGTGCTCGTAGAATTGCACCGGCTAGAGGCCGTGCCCATGAAGCGGCACCAGCTAAAGGCAGAGCGAGAGAGACTTCATTTGAGCCACATATTGAGGTTGCTTAGGAGCAGGTTCCTCACAGGTTTGGAACTCACTTGTTTCAGGAGACTTTGTTGAGGATACTTGGTGCGCTAAAGAACCTTTACACCACATGCTTCTCAAGGTGAATTAGGAGCGTAAACTTCAGGTTAACAACAACAGACTTCAGGTATTCAGGATCAGATGGGTCAATCACCAGTGGTTCCGACACTGGTTATAGGTGTTTAAATTGCTCCTAAGATTATTCTGGCGATATCTGAGTAATAGTGTTATGGGAGGTTTCAGAAGATTAAACCACCCGAGTTTGAAGGTGGTAAGAGCGATGATACTCATGAGTTCTTGACTTTGTGCCATGAGATGCTTGAGGAAGTGGGTATGATGGATGCTCGTTATGTTTATTTTATTGCACTTCAACTGCGCGGACATGCAGTGAGTGGTGGAGGACTTTTGAGATTCCTTGGAGAGTGGAGTCAACTGAGGTTTGAGAACTTGAGATAGGGAAATTTGTCAGTGACTGAGTATGAGGCCAGATTCAGTAAGCATTCTAGGCATGCTATTACTATTGTTCCCAATGAGGCAGAGAGAGTTCACTGGTTTGTAAGAGGGTTGACTTTCTCTAATTTTTATGTGAATTCAATAAATATGATACTACCTCTGTTCATTTTTAATTGTCATAGTTTTCTTTTTTGAAGTCAAACGATGATAACTTTGACTAACATTTTACGATGTATTTTTTCATCATATTGATATGCAAAAAGTTAGAAATTATAATACTTTTCGTATAATTTTTGAATATCTATTTTTAAAAAAAAAATCTAATTAATGTAATCTAATTTAACTTTAAAAATTAGTCAAATTGACTTTTGAAAAGTGCAATATGATAATTAAAAGCTGACAAATATAGTATATAAATTAATAGGTTACTTTAATGATTCTAATATAGTCAAAATTAACCTTCATTCACTGAATATCTCAAAATTATATTTTTTATGGTCCACCATTAATTTTGTGAAGTTTTACTGTAAATGTTTTTTTTAGAGTATAAATAAGTGATCCATTTTCAATATTATCCCTATCAATTGATTTTTACTAAATCTTAAAATATTATTTAGAAAATAAGTAATTAATACTAAGAATAAAAAATAAATTAAAGAAACTCAAAGTTTCTGCATAAACTGAGACACTTGGATCATTATGGATGGCCAAACAAATAGAAAGTAGAAGTTCAGTAAAATCTCACTAAATTAATACTAGATAAATTAATAATCTTTCTAAGATAACATTTTCCTCCGGTCCCGACTTGGGTCAATAAAAAATATCACTCATTTCAATAAGATAATAAGGTAATATATTTTTAGAAGACCCGTATATAAATATTTGGTTGATTTTTGTGATATCTTTTAAATGAGAAGCCATTTTTGGATATGGTTTCAAGAAATTTCGTACGTTGCTTATATAATTTATTTACACCATCATACATTGGATGTTTTTAGTAAAAATATAATGAATAATAATTTGATTATTAAGAAACAATGAACATTTTGTATAATGAATTATTGAATTTATTTTACAAAGAATCAGTTAACAAAAAATATATATTAGAATAAATCATACACATACATTGTACTTTATGTATAATAAATATATTTTTGTATGAATTCAGTAAATGTAATTAGTAAGATACAATCATTTTGATGTATTCATTGTACTTTATATATAATAAATAATTTTATTTTTATGTGAATTCAATAAATATTTAACTACCTCCGTCCACTTTTAATTGTCATAGTTTTCTTTTTTGAAGTCAAACGATAGGAACTTTGAGTAACATTTTACGATGTATATTTTCATCATATTGATATGCAAAAAATTAGAATTTATAATACTTTTCGTATAATTTTTGAATATCTAATTTTTTTTGTTTAAAGTATCGAATTAATGTAATCTAATTTAACTTTAAAAATTAGTCAAACTGAATTTTGAAAAGTGCAATATGACAATTAAAAGTGGACATATATAGTATATAAATTAATAAGCTACATTAATGATTCTAATGTAGTCAAAATTAACCTTTATTCACTGAATCTCTCAAAATATTAATATTTTACGGTCCACCATTAATTTTGTGAGATTTTACTATAAATGTTTTTTTTTTGAGAGTATAAATAAGTGATCCATTTTCACAAAATCTTTCATTTCAATTTTGAACACCATAAAATGCAGTTGTTACCTATCCCTCATCGGAATGTTCTTTCGGAGTTCAACTTATGCTTGTCTCTGTTGCTGCTCTCTCAACCCTTTATCTCTTCGCCACGGTATATATCTCTTGCCCTTACTAACTACTCAGTTCGTCTCAATTTATGTTACGTAGTTTGACTTCTTGGATCGTTTTCGTTAGTTTTAGCGTTGAACACACATAATGTCTAAGATCTGAATGATTAACATTAAGATCTTCATTAAGTGCTAGTCTTAGTGGTTATAGATTACTTTTAGCAATAATATTTATTGTTGTAAAAACTTGTAACGACAATTGAGTTAATGTCATTGCATACAACACTCTATATAAATGTTGCTAAAGTCTTTGGCTATTTTGAATGCAATGACATTATCTCAATTGCCGTTTGAAGTTTTTACAACAAAAAATATTGCTGCTAAAAGTAATCTATAACCACTATGGCTAGCACTTACTGAAGATTTTAATCTTAATCATTTAGATCTTTGACATTAAGTTTGTTTGATGCTAAAAGTAATCCATAACCACTAAGGCTAACACTTAATGAAGATCTAAATTTTAATCATTAATCAGATCTTAATAGAAATATAGATAGATTCCAGTCTACTTAGTGAAGTTACTATGTTATCTTTTCTATATCAAACCAGAGGCTGTACTTTAGTTGCATCGAGTCCAGAAACTTTGATGGGTGTGAAGAAAGTAAGAGAGATGATCTTGTTCTTATCCCTTTAGTTGTAATGTTCATTTGTTCCATTGACAGAGAAGAATTGTTAATCGACCATTAGCTGGGACAAGCAGAACAGGGAGGAAACCTGATGAGGATGCCATGTTTGAAATGCAGGCCACCTGTTGGGATGCACTGTAGGCTGCATTGCCTGTTGGTACCATCTGTGGAGCACCAAAGGTTACACTCTAGACTTTAAATTCGTTGGTCATTCATTGTTGATGGAAATGTTACAAATCCTAGGATAACTTGTTCCCCGACCAAACGAGCTTATCTATTTGTCTTAATACTATAAGGACCAAAGTGGAAGTTTCGTTCATTTCTAGATTTAACATGCTGCTACAAATTTGTACACTATGGAATTATTTCTAGTCCTGTTCTTTGTTGATGTATGATCCAGGTTAAGGCGATGGAGTTGATCGATCAACTAAAAGTAGGTCGGAGAGGGCCTTACTGTGGTGGATTTGGAGGCATTTCATTTTCAGGTGACATGGACATAGGATTGGCTCTAAGGATGATGGTATTCATGAACGGACCTCGTTATGACACAATGTATTCATACACGGATGCCAACAAATGTCAAGAATGGGTTCCACATCTCCAATCTGAGGCTCAAATCGTCGCTGATAGTGATCCTGATGAGAAACAGAAAGAATGTGAAAATAAAGTAGCTTGTCTATGCAGGGCAATAGACTTGGCTGAATCAACTTTTGTGAAGGGAAAATCATCAGTACTTAAGATAAATGGTTCTGTGTCAAATGTATTTTCAAGGGCCAGAATACATGAAAAAAAGAAACTAACTAGCCAAATGAAATGAGAATGAATTCGGAGTATCTTAGTAGCTCAGTTAGTGAGGGTTCAAATCCCCCACCTTGTAATCTCACTACAATATTTAATATGAGTATTTTTAAACAACTCTCTATATAAATGCTGCTAAAGTTTTTGGCGATTCTGGATGCGTCGACATTAACTCAATTGCCGTTAGAAGTACAACAATAATTATTGCCACTAAAAGTAATTTATAACAACAATAAATACAATGATATAAACTCATTAATCAAATCTAAATATACAGATATAGATAGATTCTAGTCTGCTAACGAACATTTTTTTCTTCATATATGCCATAGAATTTGACAAATAATTTTCTAATGCTTCTTTGGGAATTTGACAAATAATTTTCCTGACAAAGAAATCTTTGCGTAGCTTATATATCAAACTCGAATTGCTACAATACGTAACATAATTATATAGATTAATTAATACAAAACTAAATCAAAACACATTTACAATTTTTTTACTTTTCTTATGTCATAATATATTGATTTTCTTCATGCGTGAATGTACTATATAAACTTCTTCATAAAAACCAAAAAATTAAATAAAGACAAAGGGGAGCAATATTATTAATTGTTATGTTTTTAAGAAAAGAAAAAGAACTTAGTACGGACTTTAACTTTATGAAAGAAGAGCAATATTATTAATTGCATATTCTCTATTGTTTATATAGATGTCACTTAGGGCTGTTCAACACCGAATCGAAATCGATAATTCGAACCAAAAAATAGTTATGATTTATCAGTATTGGATTATTGTTTCAGCGGTTTTGATAACAGTTTTAATTTTTTTGTTATCGGGTTATCAATTATTAACGATTTAAGGTTTTTTTCTTAACAGGTTAACCGATAAACCGATAGTATTTATACCATTTTGTAATAAAGTCCTTGACTTAGAGTTTGGTTTCCGACTTTTATTTTTGGTTGTTTCAAACAATTGGTTATTCTACAATGTAAAAGTTTTTGTTTTTGAGCAAAATGTAACTTGTGAACTCACGTGCATGGTTTATTTGGTTTGGCAACTTGTTTCTAAGTGATTTCAATGTTTTTTTGGTGTCAAATCTTAACGGTTAAACCGATAACCGAACCGATAACGATCGAAAACCAATAATCCAATATCTTAATGGTTCTATAACTGTTTAGTATCTCTACAAACTGATAACCATTAAGCCAAATCGATAAATTTCAAAACCGAACTGAACCGATCGATACGTAGCTCTAAGTCGTCACTTATTAAAAATTAACTTAAAATATACACTCAACTATGGCAATTGACATTAACTATATAAATAGATCATGCTTTAGGAACATTATAACTTTTGATTATTTTTAACTATTTGAACCTTTAGTTAATACTATATCTAACATATGTATATATTTTATGGATGGAAACGTTATGAAAAATACTTTATCTGTAACATTGTAGGGAATTGTTTTAAGCTTTAGGCTTGTTAATGAGACTCCCTTAAGAATATTTCACATGATGTAAATGCATCCTCAGTATTCAACAAGCACTTCTGATAGATAACTAGAAAAATATTTATGCAATGATCCGGTTGGTCATTTTTGGAAAATTACCATTTTGCCCCCCTATTTTGACTCCAAGTTGTTTCTAATGGAGTATTGGAAGTTGGTTTCGAACTTCGAATTTAAAGTTGAGGATTTGTGATTTTTAAATTTGAAAGGTTTAAGTTGCTTAAAAGTGGGTTTCAGAGTCTTTTAGAGTTTTGAGTGTCGGAATAGAATTTCATCAATTCCATTAGTTTTGGAATGCGGAAATTGGTCTATAAGAGTTGTCAGTTTCAAATTTAGAATCTTTCTGAGGATTTGACGTCCTACGTTGTGGAATAATGGAAAATTTGCCTTTGGGTTGACTTTGGTCAACATTCGGATGCTTGATTGGAATTCCAAGAGTTCTATTGGATTTGGATAATTGTATTTCTAAGTGAGGTCTTGATTTAATTTTTAGAGGTCCCAAGCTAGTTTTAGGCATTGTGTTAGTTTCTTGTAGTTTCTAGGATGTGGGGTGAAGGAGACCTCATATTCATATTTTGATGGTTCCATTGAGTCCGGAAAGCCGAGTATAATTGATTTACATGTATGATTTGTGTGTACGGGGTTTCGAACGAATCCCACAGGTCCATTTGATGATTTTTTCTGGTTGAATTTTCTGGTGTCTGCTAACCTCGCTTTTGCGAAGGTTAGTCCGCTGAAGTGAACCTTGGCGAAAGTGAATGGAACATCACTTTTGCGAGGGGTCTACTTCAGCGGGGTTCACTTAAGTGAACCGGAGGCCACTTTTGCGATGTCCACTTAACTAAAATGAAGATTTTGAATTGATTTTATTCTTTTTTTCGAAATAGTTTTCACTAATGAGTTCCTAAGGCCTTAGATATCATTTTTCAAGTATTAGTTTTAGGATTCAAACCTCCTTTTTTGAAATTGAGTTTTAAGTTGATTAACCCATACTTTTTAGGTAATTGATATGCGTATTGTTTTTCTCAAAAAGTGACTGAGAATACTTGATTGTTATAGATTGTGTTGCTTTGGAAGTGATTCGGAAGGGGAAAACTCAAACTTTAGATTCATTAATTAATTTCTTTAAGACAAGTGATCTCTTAAAATTTGTAATCTCATAAAATTGTTTACTTCCCTTCATTGTATGTGAGTTGGGGAGTAATTGGGATTGAGGTGAAGGGTTTATTGCTCCACATGATCATTGTTAACTAATAAAAGAAGGGAAAAACTAAAATTCCTTCTTGATGAAAATGATAAATCGTGAATATCCTTGTTTTGTTCCCTATTTGATTGGTTGGTGAATTGCTTGAATGCATGAACGTGGACTTGAATTGATTAGAATCATTGTCTCTTCTGTGTGGTGTAATATTACTTATGTAAATTGATTGTTGGCCACCGTGATGAGACATGTGATAACTTGTGATGCTGAGGTCATTTCCAGCAAGAGCTTGTGATGCCGAGGTCATTTTTGGCTAGTGATTGATATAAAGACGAAGTTATTTTAATCTAGTGATTGAAATAAACTCGAGGTCATTTCTGGCTAGTGATTGATACAAATCTGAGGTAATTTTTGGCTAGTGATTGATATAAACCCGAGGTCATTTTCGGCTAAAGATTGATATTGAGCCGATGTAAAATGTTCTGGCGAGAATTGATTCTCGTGTTTTGATCCATTTTGATGCTTATGATTGACCTGCTTATTGTAGAATTGTTAGGTTACATGATGCGTGCTGGTTCTTGACTTGTGGCTTTTGGACAGTGAATTTTGAACTTGTGACCTGTTTATTGTAGAATTGTTAGGTTGGACTGATTTCTATGCAGGTTGTAGTGTGAGGAGGTTTGGTTGGAACGACAATGAGTATTCGATTTCTAGCTAGTTTCTTGATTTGTTAGGTTGCTTGTTGGGTAACGTGTTGTTGATACTCACCCCTTGTTTCTATACTTATGTGGGTTCTAAGCTCGGTTCTGTGTGATCATCCTTCTTCTCCTACTTACCGAGGTTTATCAAAGGACTATTAAGAGGTAGTTGTTTGTCATCCTGACTGACTCTCTTTTCCTTTATGTTATGTTTTGTTCTATTTGAAAAACAAAGACATTGAGACTTGTATTTATTTCTTAATTCTACACTTTAAGTATTAGAGACTTGTACACTGACAACCAGGTTTTGGGGTGTTAATAGAATTAATAATTTTTCCGTCTTGGTCTTGTCCTTGCTTTATCTTTCTGCTTTTCTTTCATTTCGTTTGGTTGAGGTTGACTTGTCTTTCTGGGAATAGACAAGTGCCATCACGTCCATTTTTGAGTTGTGACAAATGATATCAGAGTTAGGTTCATAGGTCTCATGTGTGTACAAACCAAGTCTAAGTAGAGACTCAAGGATACAAATACATCTATACTTATTTTGAGAGGCTATGAAGACTGTTAGGAAGCTTTCCTTTGTTCATTCTTTCTTATTGTGCGTGGTTTCCTTTGTTAGTGCTTAGTTGCTGCATGTTGGTTTGGCACATGTTGAGGACTAGAGCTTTTGTTTCCAGAGGTAGGGGGAATAGTTCTTGAGGCAGTTGTTGAGACCTCAACTAGGGATAGTGGTTGGGCTAGAGCTAGAGACCATGCTCATGGAATTGCACCAGCTAGAGGTCGTGCCCATGAAGCTGCACCAGCTAGAGGCAGAGCTAGAGAGACTTCAGTTAAGCCACATACTGAGGTTGCTTAGGACCAGGTTCCTCACATGTTTGGAGCTCACTTGTTTTAGGAGACTTTATTGAGGATACTTGGTGCGCTATAGAACCTTTCTCAAGGTGGTACTGTAACATCTCGCAATTTGAAATAACTTGGAAGAAGATTATAATTGGAAATAGTCATTTCTGGAAAGAATTAAAATCTGAAAAAAATTGTTTTAGTTAAGAAAAGTGAGTTTTTGGTCAACTTCAAACAGTCATAACTCCTAGCTCAGGATGAGTTAGGTGTAGTTCCAGATATGGTTGGGAAGCTCTTGGAATGATCTTTCAAACACCACCAAGTTTGCGCGATTCCGAGTTCTTATGAGCAAGTTATGCCCTTTCAAAAGTCTTTCACAAATGTTTTAACTTTGCTTTAAGACTTTAGTTTCGAGTTCAATAAATAAGTAAAGTTGAAGATCTTCTCTTCAAGGAAGTATATGGGGACTATGTATTCCCAAAGAGATTTAAAAATGTTTTCACATTTTAATAAGAACGGAAACTGAGATTTCCAAAGAGCCTTCGGGCTAGTTTTAAAAAAAGAGTAATAGATTTCTAAATGAAGCAAGAATGGGAAACTGAGATTTCCAAGATAGCCTTTGAGCTAAGGTTTTGAACACTAATCTCAAATCACAAAAAGAAGTATGTTCTTAAAACATAAAGAGCTAGTATATTTTTGGGAGTAGTATTGAGCACCGATATGGGGGAGAGTTCAGATAACTCACAGCCCTCATAAACCATGTAGCCACCACCATGGGTAGAAAAGGGTCATACTTTTTAGATGAACCCTTTTCACAATAGACTAGTGGATCTACTTAGTAGTTCAGGTCCTATACCTTTGGCCGGGTATAGGATGCGCTGGCAGTGTGAGGTAGATCGCTGTATAATCACAATAGCTCTTATGTGATGGTTGTCGGTTAAAGAAACTCGCACAAAAGTTATTGTATTTTTATATACATCAGTTTATTGCATTTTTACATACATCTCAAAGTTATATGTATCTTGCATACACACAGAGTGGACATCATGTTTTTAAATAGTTTTTCTTTATATTGCACTTGTTTTAAATTGCTTTATATTGAAAGGAGTTCAGTTATGTTGAGCCAGGTAATTTCTTCAGTTTCTTTCAGATTCCTTTTCAAGCCTTTGTTGTTTTAGCATTCCAACTCGCATACTCGTACATTCAATGTACTGATGCCAGTTGGCCTGCATCATCTTATGATGCAGACACATGTAACTAGGATCGACATTTCAGCGCACCGTTGATCCAGTGAGCAGTTCAGAGTCAGTCAGTGAGCCTCCTTGCATTCCAGAGGATCTATTTTGATTGCTTTCTAATTTAGTCCATTAGGATGTTGTGGGGTTTGTCCCAATATCCATCTCAGTTGTTTCAAAGGCTTCATAGACAGACAGTCAGTAAGTTGTTTAAGTTGTCTTTACTTTTCATTTCTTATGATAAAGATTTGAGTTTGCCTAGATGGCCAGTTGAATGTTCCTTTATGACATTCTAGTTTCTTCATAAATGTTTATGTAATGAGTTAAGTTTTCTGCTGAGTTAAGTAAACCAGGCCAAGGGTTCGCTTGGGGCCAACAATGGTTCTCGAGTGCCAGTCCCACCCAGGGTGTAGGCTCGGGGAGTGACAAACTTGGTATCAGAGCACAGAGTTCAAGAGTCCAAGGCAGTCTATGAAGTCGTGTCTGTAGAGTCCTGGTTATCGGTGTGAAGCGCGCCACATCTATAATTAGGAGGCTGCAAAATTTAGGAAAATTCTCACTTCTTTCATACTCATTTCGTGCGTTAGAGTTTATCTCTAAAAAGTTTCCCTCTAATTCGTGCCTGCGCGTGTTTCAGATAATTATGCCTCCCCGAAGAGTACTCAGAGGTCATCCAGCAAGGAGAGATGTTGAGGAACAAGAGTTACCCAATGCACCTGAAGTGCAACTGCAAGGAGAAGTTATAAATGTTGAGTTCAGAGAGACAATTAGGATGCTGAGTCAAGCTGTGACTAACCAGGTTGGTCAGCAAAGAGGAGCTCGACAAGAAGGGGCAGGCACTTCGAGGATTCGTGAGTTCTTGAGAATGAATCCCCCAAGTTTCACTAGTTCGAGCACTACTGAGGATCCAGAGAATTTCACTGAAGAACTGAAAAAGGTATTCGAGGTGATGCATGTTGCTGACACTGAACGAGTTGAGTTAGCTGCATATCAGTTGAAGAGTGTTGCTAAGACTTGGTTTGACCAATGGAAGGAGGGTAGAGCTGAGGATGCACCACCTGCGAGTTGGGCCTGTTTTGAGGAAGCTTTCTTGGGGCGTTTCTTTCCCCGAGAACTAAAAGAGGCCAAGGTACGTGAGTTCCTTATACTTAAGCAGGATTCTCTAAGTGTTCATGAATATGGGTTAAAGTTCACCCAACTATCCCGTTATGCTCCGGAGATGGTTAAGGACATGCGAGTAGAATGAGCTTATTTGTTGCTGGAATGGGCCGTCTATCAAGCAAAGAGGGCCGGGCAACAATGCTTATTGGGGACATGGACATTTTGAAGTTGATGGTCTATGTGCAGCAGGTTGAGGAAGAGAAACTGAGAGATAGAGAGGAGTTCAAGAACAAGAGGGCTAAGACATGAAATGAGTCCGGGCAGCAGAAGAGTAATGCCAACCGGTCATCTTTCCAACAGAAACATAATGGACCTGCTCCATCATCTGCTAGTGAACCTGCACCCAGAAATAAAGGTGAGTATACAAGATAGAATTCGCAGAACTTCAGAGCTGGACCTGCATAATCTCAGGATAGTATGGCACAAAGAGTTAACTGGGATCCTGCATATGCTAGGTGTGGTAGAGCCCACCCAGGAAAGTGTCGTCAGGGCCATATAGGTTGCTTCAAGTGTGGACAAGAGGGTCACTTCATGAAGAAGTACCCAAAGAACACGCAAGGAAATGGTACGTGTGGAGGAACAAACCGCTTATATGCTATCAACAGTCGCCAAGAGCAAGAGGATGCGCCAGATATTGTCACTGGTATGATTCTAGTCTTTGACCTTACTGTTTATGCCTTGCTAGATCCAGGAGCGAGTTTATCTTTTGTAATTCCATGTGTTGCTATGAATTTTGATATTATTCCTGAGCAACCTAGTGAACTATTCAGTGTTTCTACCCCTGTGGTGAGTTTATTCTAGCAGAGAGAGAGTCTATCATGATTGTCATGTCTCCGTCAATCACAAGAGTACCATGACTAATTTAATTGAGTTAGACATGGTAGGCTTTGATGTCATTCTTGGTATGGACTGGTTTCACGTCTGTTAAGCCTCAGTTGAATGTAGAATTCGAGTAGTCAAGTTTTAGTTTTCGAGTTAGTCAGTCATAGAGTTGAATAGTAGTTCAGCAGTGCCTAAGGGTCGTTTCATTTCATACCTTAAAGCAAGAAAGTTAGTTTCTAAGGGGTGTGTATATCACTTAGTCCGAGTTAATGACTCAAGTGTTGAGATACCTCTTATTCAATCAGTTTCAGTCTCAGTAGTAAAAAAGTACCCAGAAGTCTTCCCAGATGATCTTTCTGAAGTCCCTCTTGAGAGAGAAATAGACTTCGACATAGACATCATTCCAGATACTTGTCCTATCTCTATTCCGCCATATAGAATGGCACTAACAGAATTGTAAAACTTGAAAGAGTTGAAAGAGCAGTTGAAAGTTCATGAGAAAAATTACCCAACATGTGATCTAGAGTTGGTTGCCGTAGTTTTTCTTTGAAAATATCGTGCCATTATCTATATGGTGTTCATGTGGAAGTGTTCACCGACACCAAAGTTTTCAATATGTGTTTAGTCAGAAAGAGCTTAATCCCAGACACAGAGAGTAGTTAGGGTACTCAAAGATTATGACATGAGTTTTCTTTATCACCCAGGTAAGACTAGTGTTGTTGCTGATGCCTTGAATATATTGTTTATGGGTTGTACCGCCCATTTTGAGGAAGGTAAGAAAGAGTTAGCACAAGAGGTGCATAGATTGGCACGATTAGGTGTTCGATTAATGGATTCCACAGAAGGAAGAATAGTGGTGATGAATGGGCCTGAACCATCATTAGTGTCAGAAATAAAAGGCGAGAAAGACCAAGATCCTTAATTGCTTGAATTAAAGGTAAGTGTTCATAAGAAAAAAAAAAGTGGTGGCCTTTGAACAAGGGGGAGATAGTGTTTTGAGGTATCAAAGGAGGATTGTGTGATTGGGTGATTGAACTGAATGATTGATGTTACACCCTTAGCCTAGTAAGAGTAATCTCATTCGAGGACGAATGTTCCCAAGTGGGAGATATTGTAACATCTCCCAATTTGAAATAACTAGGAAGAAGATTATAATTGGAAATAGTCATTTTTGGAAAAAATTAAAATCTGAAAAAAATTGTTTAAGTTAAGAAAAGTGAGTTTTTGGTCTACTTCAAACAGCCATAACTCCTAGATCAGGATGAGTTAGATGTAATTCCAGATATGGTTGGGAAGCTCTTGGAATGATCTTTCCAACGCCGCCAAGTTTGCGCGATTCCGAGTTCGTATGAGCAAGTTATCCCCTTTGGAAGTTGGGCTGTTGGATTAAGGAAATGTCCACTCCGGAAATATAAGGGGTATTTTAGTCTTTTCACTGCCCTATTATTTTAATCCAATTTTAGGAGTTTAATATGGGTCAATTCAAAACTTAGTCAGTTTTAGAACTTGGAATTTCACTCTAGGGCTAAGGAGAAAGGAGAAGAGAAAACAAGAAGGAAAAAAGGGCAAATTCATCAAGATCGATCAAGGAAGTTGGTGTTTCGCCAAGGATTTGCTTCTACTAGGTATGTGAGGCTCTAATAACTAGGGCTGGGCATAAACACCGAAAAACCAAAATACCGAACCGAACCGAATTATTTCGATATTTTGGTTTCGGTATTTCGGTTTTCGGTTCGGTATTCGGTACGTGTTTTTGTATTTTTCGGTATTTTCGTACGTAATATTTGTACTATTCGGTATTTTGATTTACCGAAATATATTATATTATAATATATATTAATTATTAATATTAAATAATAACAATTATAATTTAAATGTAAAAACAAAATTAGGTCTTTACACTTTTGACTTTACAGT
This sequence comes from Solanum piurae, assembly GCA_029582685.1. NCBI lineage: Eukaryota > Viridiplantae > Streptophyta > Magnoliopsida > Solanales > Solanaceae > Solanum > Solanum piurae. The sequence continues at coordinate 1,552 of JAJOOO010019264.1, read as the reverse complement.
AGCCGCAACACTCAGCAGCACGCACAGGAGCAACACACACGTCAGTTTCCCACTTTGGCACTTTCCACTTCCGGCGACCGGTGTCTACCAGCAGCAGCACGCAGCATGCAACACGGCAGCCGCCGCCTCCCGCCAGTCCACAGTCAACCAGCGTCCAGCAGCAGGCAGCAGACAACCACTTTCCAGTTTTCACACAGCAGCCAACCACTTTTTACATTCCGCAACCGACCGGCGACCACCATCAGATATTGTATTCGATAGATTGATTATAGCAGGCCCATAACAAAACACCGAATTACCAAAAACCAAACCGAAAGAACAAAAATCAAACCAAAATAATAAAAACCGAACCGAATCAAATATTTCGGTTCGGTATTCGGTACGTGTGGTACAAGAACCGAAAACCGAAAAAACTGGAAAAAAAAAAAACCAAACCGAAATACCAAATGCCCACCTCTACTCATACCGTTGGGATTGTTCTCCCACGTGCCAAGCATATTTATTTTAGTTTGGATTCGTCCTAAAAGTATTTGAATATTGATGATCTTGATGCCTATTCTTGAGTTCATATATTGTTCTTGAATTTGACTGAGTTGGGAAGTTTCTAAGTTCGTTACGTCGCATTACAGGGTCGTTTCGAGTTAGATTTTTAGGTACATTACTAGGTATCTATATCTAAAAGTGATTTAAGGAAAAGAATCGAGTTTGGGTGGATTGGGGAAGAAAAACGAAGAAGAAATTTCAACGGGCGAAATCTGAACATGGGAGCGCGTCGCGCGACCTGTTCCCAGAATTTAAATTCCAGCTTCGCGTCCCAGAGCTGACATGAGGTGTTCTGCTTCAAAAGATATTTTTGGAACAAAATTAAATTATTCCTCCGCGTCGCGGACCCACCTTCAAATCTTGATTTTTGGTCTTTTCTCATGTTTAACTGTCTAGAATCATTCCTAAACAACATGAGATCTTTCAAATCACATATCAAAATCCTTGAATCCATAATTCAATACAAGGATCAGTTAAGAGTCAAGTCAAGAGCAGTTAAGGTCAAAGTCAAGAGAAGTCAAGAGTCAAGTTAAGATAAGTTCTTAAAGTTTTCAAAAGTCTTTCACAAATTTTTAACTTTGTTTTAAGACTTAAGTTTCGAGTTCAATAAAGAAGTAAAGTTGAAGATCTCCTCTTCAAGGAAGTATATGGGGACTATGTATTCCCAAAGAGATTTAAAAATGTTTTCACAATTTAATAAGAACGGAAACTGAGATTTCCAAAGAGCCTTCGGGCTAGTTTTCAGAAAAGAGTAATAGCTTTCTAAATGAAGCAAGAAGGGGAAACTAAGATTTCCAAGATAGCCTTTGAGCTAAGTTTTTTAGCACTAATCTCAAATCACAGAAAGAAGTATGTTTTTAAAACATAAAGAGCTAGTATATTTTTGGGAGTAGTATTGAGCACCGATATGAGGGAGAGTTCAGATAACTCACATCCCCCATAAACCATGTAGCCACCATGGGTAGAAAAGGGTCATACTTTTTAGATGAACCCTTTTCACAATAGACTA